>JAHWFP010140309.1:23878-88052 GCA_023313725.1 Lithobius niger | reverse complement strand
TTTTTTTCAAGAAAAAAAAGGGTAAAATCAAACGAGCAAGAGAGTGATGAGAGTGAGAATTCAGTATGTGAAAGAAGAGTGTCACTTTGAATAGTTTTTTTCCGGAAAAAAAAGTAAAATCAATATGAACAGGAAAGAGTACAATTGGCGTATTAAAAAAAAAAGTGTCACTTCTCAGAATAGCTTCCCCCCCCCCAAAAAAAAAATTAAATTAAAATGAACAAGAAAGAGAAAATTCGGCACAAAAAATAAAAAAAAATATCGATTCTTTGAATAGTTATTTTTTCCTGAAAAATCAAAGGTAAAATCACAGTATGAAAGAGAATTTGGCATATAGTACGGAGGATATACCTACATTTGTGCATTTTTATCATAAAAGCATGAAACTTGGCAGAAATGTTGTTTACATCAAATTAAGAATTTTAAGTGTTGTAGGCATTCTCCTAAATTACTATGAGCCGCCATCTTGAAAAATGGTGGCCCAATAGGCTAAAATTGTGCATTTTTATCATAAAAGCGTGAAACTTGGCAGGAATGTTGTTTACTTAGAATTATTACGAACTTAAACGTTGTAGACATTCTCCTCAATCGTTATGAGCCGCCATATTGGAAAATGGCGCCCAAAATTACTTGTTTTTCATAACTCTGAAAAAAACAGCCCGAAATGGACATGTTTATAATTTTCTGAAAGGTGGCGATCTATTCTTTTCATCAATCCTAACCGAAATTGTTTAGCTTAGATAAAAATATAAAAATGAGCATTACAATGGCACTTTGAAATTGAAACTAGTCGTTACACCAATTACAGCTACACACTTAAACGGGTTAGGACGGTCCCTATCTCAGCGAAACAATTCTCGGCTAGGATTAATGGAAAAAATAGATCGCCACCTTTCAGAAAATCCTAAGCATGTCAATTTCGGGCTATTGGAAGGCTTGCAAGAGCACTTTGAATTCGAAAGTCACCATTCGCTTTCGCCGTTGCGCCATTACCTCTTCGCCTTTAAATGAGTGTAGGACATTCCTACCCAAGTTAAATAATTTAGGTTAAGACTAATGGAAAGAATACATCCCCACCTTTCAGAAAATTCTAAGAATGTTCATTTCGGGCTGTTAGAGGGCTCACAAGACCACTTTGAACTCGAAAATCAACATACGCTTGCACTGCTGCGTTTACCTCTTCACCTTTAATGGGTGGAGAACTGTCTTTAAGTTAAACAATTTCGGTTAGGATTGGTGGAAAGAATAGATCGCCACCTTTCAGAAAATCCTAAGCATGTCTATTTCGGGCTGTTAGAAGGATCGCAAGAGCACTAAGAGTTTGGTATGGATGTACATGAAGGGTAACTGACAAAAAAAAGCTATACGATAGAAAGTTAAAAAAAACCCTGAGTGGGTTGGTGAGGGGTGACTTGCTTTCCCCCATACGAAACAACCAAACAACCAAATGAAAAAAGGATCGTACGTGTGAATTAGGGTGACAAAGTTTTAAATAAGATTGTGTGGTTCAAGGGTTACTCTTACGTAAAAGATGTATAATACCTTTTCCTTCCAGAATTGTGCGCTAAACGTCTTTGCTTCACTTCATGCTTTTGATTTGTTGACGGTTAAGGAGCTACAGCCAAAGAATCGTATGGGGGAAAGTAAGTCACCCCTCACCCACCCACTTAGGGGGATTTTGAACTTGCTATCGTATAGCTTTTTTTTTCAGTTACCCTTCATGTACATCCATACCAAATTTTAGCGCTTTTCACAAAAAGTGAACAATTCCTTCATTTTTGATCACTACAAAAAAACCTATTATTTACATTACGGCGTATACTATGCATCAATGATTTCATTCATACCACTTCCAGTACTTACTTCCGGTTGTGTTTAGTATATCATTGGAAATGAAATTTCAAGAGGAACAATATAAAAGGCAGGGGATGTAATTTCGCTAAATGTGAAAGGGAATTCAAGGTGTCGTATTCAAATGCCATTTTTAAAAGAAAATGGCGTCTTTTCACTAATACATTAGTATCACTTCCGGTAGTAACTTCCGGTTATGTTTGGTATCATTGGAAAGGATATTTCAAGAACAACAAAAATTGAAGAGTGTATTTTGCTAACTGTGAAAGGGAATTCAGTGTTTCAATAAATAACATTGAAAGTGTCGAATTTGGGCAAATGGCGTGTTTCCATTAATCATATGTAAGTAGAACTTTGATATGTTATTTACGATTGCTTTCAAGGGCGAATGCTGTTAGTTTCATCTTTGTACTAATTACTTCAAAGTAAAATCACAAATTCAGGGTCCTATTAAGCCATAAGTAAGCAAATCGTATAATAAAAAATATTCACACCGTACAACTCACTGAATTCCGTGTAACTGTAGTTACAAGCAAGATTTTCAGATAAAATGGTTAGGCGTATGAAAAGTTATTTCAGTTTTTTGGTAAAAAAAAAAAGAATTATGAACAACAGGAAGAAAAAAAAGGTTAACCGTTGATTCGTTCAGGGGAGTTATGAGGAAAAACTTAATTTGACTGTCATTTTGGCTGCCCATTTCCAATATGGCGGCTCATAGTAATTCAGGAGAATGCCTTCAATGCTTAAAATTCTTAATTTTATGTAAACAACATTCCTGTCTAGTTTCATGCTTTTACGAGGAAAATGCACAATTTTAGACTATTTGGCCGCCATTTTCCAATATGGCTGCTCGTAGCAATTCAGGGGAATGCCTACAACGCTTAAAAGTCCTAACTTGATGTAAACAACATTCCTGTCAAGTTTCATGCTTTTACGAGGGAAATGCACAATTTTAGACTATTTAGCCGCCATTTTCCAATATGGTGGCTCGGTATAGCAATTCAGGGGAATGCCTACAACGCTTAAGTCTTAATTTGATATAAACAACAATCCTGCCAAGTTTCATGCTTTTATGATAAAATGCACAATTTCGTCCAATTTGGGGATATCCTCCGAACTAATAAGAAATGAAAAAGAGCTACTTCTTTGAAAAGATATTTTTCCAAAATAAACAAGGTAATATCAAAATGAGCAGGAAAGAGAAAATTTGGCACCAGAAAGAAAAAAGTTACTACTTTGAAGTTTTAGCAGGAAAGAGAATTCGGTGTTAAGATAGAAAAAAAGGTTGTTCTTTATACCCTATAGTTTTTTCTCATGAAAATGAGTCAATCCGGTATAAAAATAAACAAAAATTTCACTTCTTTGAATAGCATTTTTCGGAAAAAAAAAGGTTAACTTCAAAATGAACATGAAGGAGAAAATTCGGTGTAAGAGAAAAAAGTATCACTTCTTTGAATAGGTTTTTTTCGGAAAAAAAAAAGGTAAAATAAAAATGAGCAGACAAGAATGAATTCAGTGTGATGAAAGTAAAAAGTATCACTTCTCTGAATAGCTTTTTTTTCGGAAAAAAAAAGTAAAACGAAATGAGCAGGAAAAAAAAAAGAACCTTCGGCTTAAGAAAGAAAAAAGGTGTCACTTCGTGGAAGAGCTTTTTTTCCGGAAAAGGGTAAATTCAAATGAGCAGGAAAGATAATTCAGCGTGAGAAAGTAAAATGTAACTTTGCCAACTACGCAAATTCCTGCTAAGTTTTTCGGATGGAGGGCCATTTGGCGGCCATCATTAACGGGTGTTACGACCTTGCTGGGGATTAGTTTATATTTAATATTATTTAATTTCATCTGGTGGTAATCTAATGCTGCGGTTTTGCTGTAGATCAAGATACACGCTAGTGTGTCGCCTGTCAAGATAAAACGATAACATCCGATAAATTATATATATGTGAGCATGGCGACCACTAGAACCGTTGTGTCCCATACAGCAAAGGTAGTTTGACCATTTTCAGCCATCTGAGGATAAATAACAATGCGACAGAAAAGGCAGAAACTTGTTTAATCGGGAGACTTTGGTCGCCTGACAACATAAAAGTCACTATTAAAGACAACAGCATACCGTTTCTTGTTGAAAAAACGACGTGAGTAACGTTGATATTTGCCTAATTACATACTACTGGCTACTAGTAACGCTTTTTTTGTATCACGAAAATAAATTCTTCCATGCGGTGAATAAAGCTGGTTTTTAGCTCATTTTACAGGTATTACTACGGAGATGTGCCCTTTTTCATATGAACCTTTCTAATTGGTCAAGTGGTTCAGGGGTTAGGGAGCTCCAAACGACCAAATTGATTGTTTTATATTGTTTTAAACATTATTATTCCGCAACAATGCGGTGAATAAACTTGGTTCTTAGCTCTTTACAGGTATTGCTCTGTAGATGTGCCCTTTGCATATTGACCTTTCTGATTGGTAAGTGGTTCGGGGGAGAGGGAGCTCCAAACGACCAAATTGATTGTTTTACATTGTTTTAAACATTGTTATTATGCAACAATGCCAAACTGAACATTTAATAAATCCGTGTTTTTGCAGTACTAATAAGAAATGCTAATCATACAAAAAAAAGGTGACTGCCGCCCTCAAAATCTAACGAAAGCCAACAAAAAAAAAAAACAAAAAACAAATGGACCAGAAAACTAGATTAGTGTTTCCATTTCACAATTACTAAGAAAAACATGGATTTCAGCAATTAGGACCAAAAATAGCTGACATCTACTCCAAAACAAAACTTGCTAAGGATTCCCACCAATCTTTTCGGCCGTATAAAGTCGTGATATCAAACGCCAAGCACTTTAGCCAAGCTAATCCAACTGACTAATATAAGACTTCAAACGCTAAATGAAATAATTGAAAATTGCGTTGTAAGCAATTTTCATATATTTCATTTTACCTTCGAACTATTCCTCGGTGGCATTAGCTTGGCGAAAGAGCTTGGCGTTTGATATCATGATTTCACACGGCCGAAAAGCTTGGCGAGAATCATTAACAAGTTTTGTTTTGGGGTAGATCAATACGGCACTTCTTTTAAACGTGTAAATTTCACAGTTTTAAAATTATTGGCTACTTATAACGTTTAATTTTTAAACGTTATAAGTATAATTAAGCTACAATAGCTGTTGTTTTAAATTAAGCATTGGTGTGTAACTAGGATGTTGAGGGGGCCCATTGAAGGACTTTATTGCTCTCCCTCAGCCCCATCCATTTTCCCCTCAGGATAACATCGTTTGAATACAAAGCAGATAATGCCAGAAAGAAAAAAATAACCTATTTTAGGCGTGCTTTCACGGTTAGCAAATACAAGATCCGATTGTACTGTGATTTCGACACAGCATTTTCAGCTAAAGGATGCTTCAGCCTTTACCTCCAGAAAGTAACATAATTATACAGTATGTTCCTCTCTTTCTAAAGAAGAAAATAAAGGCACGATTGTCACCGGAGACACAAAGTGAGCAAGCACACCCTAGTGGTTAGCGCTGTCGTCTCAAAACTGAGAGAATTATAAGGGGCGCATGCTGCATTTTCTGATGAAGGTTCCTACAAATAATTTTCTCCCTCCTCCATCAGGCTATAAGGGGTGTGAAGGAGTGCTGTGAGCTGCCTCAGCACGGTACGGGGCCCCAGAACAAATGTTAGATGATTTCGGGACCATTTGCCTACGGTGCTTAACAGCTATGCTCAATGCGGTAGCCAAGACGAGAAGGGAATTAGCTAAGAATACGTTCCCTTCTTAAACCAGAAGGGGGTTCCCGTGCAACGCGGTAATTACCCTGGACGCGGCACTGATTTTGCAGGTTCGAATTCGAGGACTTCGCCGTAGTAATAAGAATTTATAAAAAGTCTGAAAATTAGTTCATGCATCAAACGGTTCATCCATGGCAAGCCGTTGTTGATCTGAGGTGCTATTCACTGTAAAAATATTGCTATACAAGTGTAGTTCTGCAAGCACATTTTAGGCAAAACTATAAATGTTGTTTTTTTTTTTATATTTTATACAATTTTAGCAGCAGTCATAAAACCGTTTCTAAATAATATGGGGTGAGAAGAAACCTTTCAAAATGCGTTCATACATGTAGAGCGAGTCAAATGTCCGGAGTTGGCAGTGTACGGGTAACACTGCATGATATTGTGTACAGCAGTGAAGCAACTAAGGTGTACAGAGTGTAATGACTACTTCTATATACATTTTGCTTCTTCCATATCTATTGCAATTTTTAACCGATTTTTATTTTGCGTTTTGAGTTGTTGTCGTCCTGTTATCCCCATAACCCTCCAATTTACACCGTTACTCTAGGATGCTTATATAGAGTTAATTTTTAGGGCAATGCAATGACCCTAAAAAAGCTCATCAAGGTCATTGCATTTGCGATCAATTTATTCGTTCCTGTTGTATCGTTACAATAATGTCGATTAGTTTAAATGACGTTCCTCACCATAAGTGTACTACACACTCTACTCTCTGAAAGACGCTGTGTTCAGTGAGTAGGCTACACACGGAATGACGTGTTGTGTTGCTACATAAACTGTATTGCTAGTACACAACTGTGTGTGTTGGCTGTGTTGGCTTAGCCTACAGAGATGTGTATGGGTGATTCTCAGGTAATGTCAAATTTTCACTTTTGAAAAACTGAAATTTTTATTATCACAAAACTGTTTAATTTTTGTATTTTCTGCATGTAGAATGGCTATTTTGCATGAATTTATGACTTGCAAGGAAACAAATTTCACCAATAAAAAGTTATGGGCCTTAGAATGGTGTTGAATGTGAAAAAACGTCATTACCATCACGCTCTGTTTTATGGCTGCTTTCAATAGTTCTTTGACTTGCATGTGTTGACGTTTTGATATATTTGTGTAACCAACCTCCACGCAATTTAAAATCAAGGAGATACTTCAATTAACTGAATAAGAACCGTAAAACAGTTTATTTTTTGGCTGCAATATTGAAATTTTCCAAATTTTACATCAAAAAGTTTCTTTTATTGACTTATTCTGATGCCAAGAAGACATTATTAATTTTATTACTGTTCGCCCTAAAATGAAACTGTTTCTGAGCCGTAACGCCCAGTGACGATTGTGAAGGACTTGAAAGGCGATGAAACATGCAATGTTATGGTAATGACATTAACTGTGATGGTAATGACTAGCTCTATGGGAATAACGTTGGAACTGAAATTTCAGTTAAATCGATTTGAAATTCAAGTGTTTGTAACGATCTGGAAATATCCTACAAGCTTTACAGTAAAGTTTTTTAGTTAAAAAAAACCTTCCTTCAGTGACCTCTCCTTCTCCCCTCCCCGCACAATATCTGCGTCATTACCATCACGTTAAATCATTACCATAACGATTTTTGTTGCTGAAATGATGGTAATGATGCGTGATGGTAATGACGATCTCACAGATTCCTCAACTTTCTATTTAAATCACCAAGTAGATGTTAAGCTTAACGTTAGTTTTCGCTACGTACACGTTCAATACAAGTACTTAAAAGTATTTTTCTGGGTTTACAAGCTTACGTAATTATTTCGTAGAGGGTATGGTAATGATGGTTCTTATTTATACCCTCCTGATTCTAGCCTTTTGTTGCTTTCCCTGCAGAAAACTACGAGTTCGTGCTGCCGAATTGTATGATGTGTCAGCTCTATGGCCAATAATGCTTGTAGCAGTACCATATGTAATAAGCCTGACATCTAGTGGCGAATAGGTCAATTAACAATGAGTGTTAAGGTATGATCGTAGAAGTTTGGGACAGGCATAAAAATGGCAAATTACAAAAGTTCAGGACTATAATTGGCATAATAGCAACAGATTTTAAATATTCAACACTTTTTGAAAATGGAATTCAAGGACTTGTAATTTTTTGATAAAATTTTGCATGTCGAATGTTGTATGCAAATTAAATCTCATAGGTGTGGGACGCGTGATGGTAATGATATTTTCGTCATAAAAGCATAACTGACAACTTATCTGAGTTTACTTTAGCTATGAATATCGTTCGTATATGTTCTATAAGTGTCGCTCATCATATTGAGGACCAAAAATTATTCAGAAAACAAGAAATTATTTTGGTGAGACGATTGGGACAAGAAATTTGACATTATCTGAGAATCACCCGTATACTATCAGAACACGGTGTTTTCAGACAGTAGCGTACGACTTGCAACACTTTATACACACATTCTTCAAACACATGCAGCGACAGAATTGTTTAAAAAAAATAGTATACTGTATGTGTTCAATTAGCTTAAAACAAGGTGTTTTTCTATTAAAACAGTGTTTACTACACTTGATAAACTAAGCACTTTCGTTAAAACCATTTTCAAAAACTTGCGTTGTTATAAAACCAGGCCTATAGTGTTATATTTAAAATATTCTTCGTCTCTTATGAAGTGTTGCAAACTGAACGCTCAGTGTTTTATTGTAAACGCGTTTCACGTCTGCAACACTATTTATATAAACACTAATGTTTTGAAAGTTTTCTTCTCAGCCGACTTGCAAAACGCTTTTCTGTTTTTTTTTAGCAAAAAACGCCGAGAAACATTTTTTAGTTCGTGTGTAAAATGGGTTTACTTTAAAACACAAATTTTGACATTGCACAAGATCAGTTTGTATACGTTATCAGCCACTTTCCTAGTAGTGAGTTTTAACAATGTCGAGACTCGCAGGGCCGAGCTATTGTGTCTGTCCGAGGAAAGGGGATGATGACCTACTTATCGCCCAATTTCACGATCTCAGGCCGACAACAATAGTAGGCTACACCATGCGCGCAACAAAGAACGGAATCGTGCTGACGTTCTTTTGCTCAGAAAAGTCGACAATGCGACAAAGATGTCATGGTTGACAACATTATTATTCCTTGTTTGTCGAAGGGGTATTTGTCGTCGAGTTTTCGTTGCTTGAAAGGTGATGGGGCTTCGGAAACAAGCAACAATGCTCTGGACACGTAAAATTTTATTTTTTGTTGTGTGAAGGGGCTGTTCGTTGTTGAGTTTTCGTGCGTGAGCGGTGATGGGGCACTTCGGAATTGAGTAATAATCTCTAAACATGAGATATTTTGTTGCTCCAACTGTCTATTGGAGCTGGCGTGATATTTAAAGCAGGCGTGATATCCGTATATCACTATTCCTTTGCATCTGTCATAAACCAGTGTTGCAATCCCGTTGTGTTAAATTGATAAAGGAGGACTGAGATCCTATAATTCGGGACCCAATTTCACGATGTCAATCCTCCTTAAACATTGGGACACGACGGCATGCAACAATGGTTTAAGACTGAGATGCAGTAGGAGTGATAAAGGGAGAGAAAGGGAAACAAGATACCTTGAGTGATATTCGGATATCACGCCTGCTCCAGAATTAATGAAGATCACGCTTGTTTCAGATGTTAAAAAGGACGTTACAGTCTTTAATAAAACTAAGAACAGCACCGTGAAAGGCATGCTTCGCTTGCAAGAAAAAATTATTTTCGTTTTATTTATTTTTTCTTGTTACACGAAAACATTAGACACTGAACAAGAAAGGTAATTCACAACTTAAAATTACAAACGACGTTACAGCCTTGATTAAAATTTTGAAGGCGGATCCGTGAAAACATAAAATTTTTATTTTTTTGTTGTTGAGTTAACGTCATCAAAAATATTTTTAATTTATCTGTTAAATGCGGAGCTTTTTAATTTGAATTTGGCTAATCGCATTGAATTTATTTTATCACTAATCGAGCCCATTAAGCTCTCCGTCCTGTAGTTACACGTTTATTGTCGTTCTGCATCACTGTTCAAGATTTCGAAGGCAGCCGTCATCTCACAAGGAAAAGGCAAAATATGAAATTAGCTAACAAGGGTTCTTTGCTTGTGTTTATGAATTCTTGCTATATTTCGATGGCCTCACAACTTTTCAAGCATCGAAATGAACTCAACGACGAATAACCCCTTCAGATAAAACCATTAAACATTTTTTTTTTGTAGCAGAACATGATAAGCTTGAGATAGTGAAATTGGGCGAAAAACAGGTTATCAGCCACTTCCCTCGGACAGATATAACAATGGCTCGGCTCCGCGGGTCTCGTCGTTGTTATATCTCACTCCTCGTAAAGAGATATAAATAAACCAATCAATCAGTCGGAAAGCGACAGAAAATCTACACAAATCGCAGATGTTCAGCTGAGAGTCACTTATCCGTCAAGGCGTTTGGGACGTTGTCGGTCTGAGGCAGGATTTGATTAATTTCCTGTTTAGGGAAATAAGTCACAAATAAAAGGAAACGAGAAGTTAATGTGGTGGTGGTGCCATAATAATAAAGAAGTGAAGCACTTATGTTTTTTTTAATGACTTGTGATTTGTGCTTCACACTTTACTAAATTAATTTATTAGTTTCTGTTAGAGTCCTACTCCGGACTTAGACCCCTCTCCCTCCTCAGTCCCCAGCTCAGATGGCCCTTGATTGTCAAGCCAAGCAACCCAGTACGCCACTGGTCAGAGAAAAAGACTATTTGGAATAAAAAAAATAAAAAAGAAATTGTAATAATAATAATAAAATAACACGGTGCCGGCAACACTTAACTGCTTTTTAGCTAAATGTTGTGCCTTAACTTTTGCACGTTTCTTTTCAGTATTAATCAACAGAAAAATCCTCTAGCCTATACGATTTCCTTGTAAATACAATTTAGAAAGAAATTCTTTAATAGTTCGTTGTTCATGACTAACTAACCGGCTTCTTGTTGCTTACAAGCTGTGCACTGTGTACTATAGGTTCACTAATTATGATCAGCCTCCACGTCATGATATCCGTGCTGCCAGAACATATTTTGGCTGCGTATTGACTCACAAATAAATAAAAAAAAAAATGTGTACTAGCTGGCGGGACACAATTTATGTGTAAGCTGAGCTGTGATGTGTATACTGCAGCTAGTAAAGTGTGATGCGTGCACGTGTGATGTATGTCGTGTGAGTGCAAGTGTTCATGGTGTAAGCCTTAATGTACTGCACCTAAAGTGTTAGACTACAGATTTAACAGTTCCGTTTCTAAAGTGTTGAAATATTTAAAGCCAGAATTTGTATCTCTTCCCCCTCCCTCCCCCAACGCATAAGTTGTGATTGCAATTGAGTAGGCTGCGTGCGTAATTTTGCAGAAAAATGTATTCCATTTTTTGTTTTGTTTTTCTGCATCGATCAATATTCGAATTGTCTGACTGACAGTTGTTTACCCCTCTAGGCAATGTAGCAATGTCATTATGCATTATCTTGCCTCGGTTAACTTGCTTTGCGTTGGCCTGTATAGGATGTTCGTCTGTTTTGGTGTCAAAACTAAACCTGTAATCGACCATGTGTGTAGGCTATTATCACATAATTTTTGTTCCCTTGCAACAACGTATTCCCATTGCAACTATAGCCTACTAGCCGAGCCTAGTTGGCCAAGCGAGCGAAGCGAAGGCTGAATACTCGACTTGCATTTTGTGTAGCCTATTCCTGTTTGTGTGTTTGTCTGTTTGAGAAACGATAATGTTCGCAGTTTTCTGATTTGGTTCAAATTTACTGGCAAGGGAGCTTTTGATTGATTAAAGAAAGGAGTTCAAAGATAAAATTCTTCTAATCAAATGTTTTAGATCAGGGGGGCCGAAATTCGACGTAGAGCACTGGGCAGAAATCGTGTAAGTATGGCAGCAAAGCACTGCCCTGTGGAACACTGGGCAGAATTCGTAGTTTTTCGCCCTGGATAGAGAAAATGAACCAATGTAGCTTATTGTACTTTGGCTCGGTTAGTATTGTGATCTTCAGAACTAAATTACATGTGTAGTTTCAGTAGATAATAATTTTACTATTTGTTGCATTCCCTGCTAACTGATCATATTTTTTTCACTTCAGAATGCAACTCGTGAAGGAAAAAAGTATCAACACTAAACGAAGCTCTTGTATCCCATATAACATGGTATATTATTGTTCGATACAATTTCGCTGCAACTTGTGAGAGAGAAAAATTATAAATTTTAAACCAACCGCTTGTAGAATTAGGCTTTTACTGGGAGTTTGACAATAACGTTTTGTACACCGTACCGTAATTACACTCTATATTTTTTTTAAATTTGTCGCAGTGCGGATATTTAAATTACATATTTATACTGTATTTCAAGAGACCGCAAAGTTAACCAAAATTATAACCAACAAAATACGCCAGTTTCGGGTCGTTCTCACTCAAGCAAGATATATCTGTGAACTCACAACGCTCCCTCCAAACCCCCCCGCAGTTGTTGTTTAGACTAAATTCTATAGAAACCCAGGAGAGGCTAGAAGGGTGGGGAGAAACGAGAGGGTAGGCCTACCTCCCGGGAGGGCTTGTTCCTAGTAAAGCGCGTGCATTCAAACTGTCATGTTGAAAAGAATTCAGTGAAATGAGAAGACTTACATTTGCCTACATACGGTTTGTAGCCAGAGCCTTTTGCGTCACACCATCTACCGCAACAAATCACGTCATTTGAGTAAGCAAAAAAAAAAGGGCTACCGTTTGTTCCGTTTGCATAGGTAAGGCGAAACCCATGGGTAATTTGGATAACACTGTTGCTGATAGGAGGAAGATGCAACAATGCATGTGACAGGGCCGCGAGTGTAACAGACCGCTTAAAGGTACATGCATCCATGTTGGAGTTCCTGTATGACTCGTTTTTGCGACAATAGTTCAAACGTATGAAAATGTTGCCAACACATTCATTTTCGTGTTTTTTCTTTCGTGCGAGATGATTTTGCGACATTAACCTCTGTAAATGTTGCAAACGCTATTCTCAACGGGTCGCACGAAGTACCGGAAGGATTTACGTCCCTTTAACATTGTGAATAAATAACTAACAGGTTAGTTAAAATACTATGCCTTCCGGTCGGCAAGGCGAATCACTAGCCCACAAAACCTCAGTCAATTAAGAAGAAATACACAAGTAATGGTAATCAGCATCTCTCGTCAAATGATTGAAGTTTTTTTTTCCAGATTTATATCTCCTGCAGGAATTCAAGCCATGTTTTAACTGTTTGAAAAGCATTTACGGCATTTACGGCATTATGGATTTACAAAAAGAAAAAAAAAGGGTTTGTAAGAATTAACCTGTTGCTCGTTTGATTAAATTATTTCTCCAATATTTTTCTCAATACATCACGTTGCATATATACAACGTGCAGTGGCAACTACGGCAACTTGTCTACCAATCACAACTTTGTATACGCTTGCAATACGTTGTAAATAATATTGTTTACGAGATATCCTACCTTCAAAGACGATTCGATTTTAGGCTTGAAATTTGTTTAGATCTAAGTTGGTTTTTCGTTGGGCTGGCATTCCAATTTGGCACCTTACAGGCCCTCTTTCTTTTCCAACGGTTTGAGTCGAAGCGTGAACAAGAGGGCGGGCATGAAAATAACAAGTGACTGACGCCTGGCACCTCATTAGCTGACGTGCCAAAGTGGGCGTGGACTTGGCTCTCAATGGGTGTACTCGCTTGCCAATGTTGGGAGACCGGTGGGCGGAGTCCCAGTGATGATTGGCCGAGTGAGCACAACAAGTCCATAAATCCCTCCTCCGTATATAAACATAGCCCGGGGCGTAGCGAGGCACGGGGGTCGCTCACTTGGGACGGGCAGAGTAGTGTCGTTGCGGCCATGGTTAAGATGGAGGCATCGGACATAGGACGATGTAGCAGTAGAGCTCCACTGCGATCGTCCTTTAGTATTAACAGCCTGTTGCCAGAAACTGTGCTCGACTGTGATGTGGCCAGCCCCGTACCACCCAATACTGACTCCGACACCGACGACGACTTGGATGTGACGGCCGTCAGCAGCCCAGGTTCGGCGTTCAGCGACAAAGGTGACGAACTCAAGGACGATTCGAACGCTGTGACGACGGGAGATAACAGCACAGCTTCATCGCCCGCTCCCAACACCAAAGAAGACGCCAAATCGGAGGCCGACAAGGAGGAAAAGAAAAAAAACGAGAAACCGCCATTTAGTTATAATGCACTCATAATGATGGCGATACGTCAAAGTCCTGAAAAACGACTCACGCTAAATGGCATCTACGAATTCATCATGAAAAACTTTCCTTATTACCGGGATAACAAGCAAGGCTGGCAGAACTCCATACGGCACAACTTAAGTTTGAATAAGTGCTTCGTCAAAGTGCCCCGCCATTACGACGATCCCGGTAAAGGCAACTACTGGATGCTCGATCCTTCCAGTGACGATGTTTTCATTGGTGGTACGACGGGGAAATTGCGGCGTCGATCGACGGCTGCGTCCCGTTCACGTCTGGCTGCCTTTAAACGGACTGTTGCGGGCGTCGGGTACCCCCTTATGCACCCAGATAAGCCTCCAGCCTTGCTGTGGCCAGTGACTTCCTTCTACCACCCTAGCTCGTTCTATCGCTATCCATCTGCCCCTTACTCCTACAGTGGTTTAGTGACTCCCAGTCCGACACTCGCTAAGCCTGCTCCCGCACACGCTTCCTTCTCCGTAGATCGGTTGCTTGGGGCGGCTGTGAGTGCGGGTGCCGACGGCAACGGTGGGTCCGCCAGCTCCGTGGTCCATCCTGCCGTAGCATCGCTAAGGACTGGCCTGGGCCTGCACACCTCCTACCCGCCGACCACCGCCTCCTTCTCGGCCGGCTACCTCTTCTCACAACCCAACTACGCCGATTTTTATTCTAGTTTGCGAACAATAAGTATTAATGGTTCGGCGTCCATGTTTGGTACAGTCAATCCAGCTGTACTGCATCACAATAATTCGACGCATTCGAATCAAACGGCAGACTCCAATACTCTTTACAAACCAGTGCAAGTGTTAGCGCGGACAAGTTAGGGGGCGGGGGCCGCCGCGGCTTTGAACCTGTTGACGCGATAGACTTTTGATGCCAACTAATACCTGTACATTCCTATAAAGAAGACATTGTATATAGTAAACTAAACTTAATAATTGTGCCAATAATTCAGCTGGCCAGCCTCGACGGAAAACAAAGACGTGCATTCTACCTGGAAATAGAAGCCAGCAAGTAAGTGCACCAATTGATAGCACAAGAACTGTTGTGTGAACAATCGACACTCAAGCTCCTTGAGTGAACTGGCCACGTTGTAAAAAAAAAAAACACCTCATGTAGAACTGCCTTATGCTAAAAATGCAACAGATGAATCATATGCTGTTCATGTCTCGAATCCTGTCTCACGTTTTGATAGAATTTCATTTGAATTTAGGTACCCTCCCTGCATGCCAAGGTTTATAATCAATATTTCATTAATGAAAATTAAAACAGCTAAATTAAGTCAACACTTTTACAGTAGGTCAGAACTTGTTTAATGATGAAAGAAAAACGTTAATTTCAGTTGTGAAAAGTTGAGCTGAGCAAAGCAAAATATCCTCAGATTAGGCCTAAATCAGCTCCACTCGAAAGAATAAAATGGGCGAATGATCTTTCCATTTTATTAATTTTATTGCCTATTGTTATTACTTAAAAAAAAAATAGAAATGTTGGCTAGTTAAAAATAATCATATTTGTACGTTGTTGAACAGCAGTTGAGTAGCCTATTCCAGGTTTTTTTTTTAACGATTAAACTTATTTATTTATTCAAAACGCTTAAATTTAATAAAGAACAACCAAAAGGTGTGATTTATTATGTCAACATAGGTCTGTTGAAGGCCGTCTCTTTCGTTATTCTAAAATTAAACTTATAATTCTCAGAAGTGGCTCTGTTAGACACTGACCCTTATTTAAAAATACACATAGACATAAAGCCAAAATTCAAACAGTTTATTTGGATCTCCACTTTGTATTTGCATAATGGTATTTTCTAAAATTGTGTTGCAGGCAAAACATTTAGACTGATTTTATGGCTGTTTTACAGAAAGTGTTTGGCTTCCACTTTCGCTCCAATAGCTGTAGAATTTGTGACTTTGAAAAAAAAAAGTGTTGTTGGGGTACACACTCTTTCAGTGTAAATATTTAATTTGTAGTTTAATGCATCTTTGTAAATATACTATACTGAATAGTTAAATTATAAAAAGTAATAAACGGAGCTTTTAAATCGAGTAACTCGCAGCTGCTTATATTTATGTCACCAATATGCGTATGTTTTCTGTTCCAGTTTGTGATGTAAGCTGTTATTTCTTTAAAGTGTGGTTAAACAATAGTAGGTAGACACGAATACTTCGAGTTATTATTTCTTTATATCGACCTACAAAAATAATTTGAATTTAAGGTTTCCTTAAATTTATTTAAATTCATTTCCCAATTTCCCATCATTTTCGTTCAACACAATTGCAACACGTAATTACAATCATCAAAAACCAAAACTGGTAAAAGGGACCGCCAAGTTTCGAATGGTTCGGCCCTTCAAAGGAGTGATATCAACACACCAAAACATTCGCCAAGTTAATCGCACCGCTTAATAATTCGAAGGTTAAATGAAAACTAGAACATTGCTACTTTCGGTAGCAATGTTCAAGTTTTCATTTAACGTCCAAAGTATTATTCGGTGCGATTAAGTTGACGAATGTTTTGGTGTGTTGATATCACTCCTTTGAATGGCCGAACCATTCGAAACTTGGCGGTCCCTTTTACCAGTTTTGGTTTTTGATATGATATCGCTCCTTTTTTTTTAAATTGTGTATTGACTCAACTCCACTACCGTGCAGATGAGTAATAAAGTGCCACGTCAACAAGAAATTGGTTTTCAACAATTTGCAACTACCTTTTGCCTATAGGCCGAACCATTCTCAACTTAGTCATCTCTTTATTGGCTTTTGGTTTGGTTTTAATTTTGTTGTAATTTGTTGTATTTAGTTAGTTTTGGTGTGTTGATATTACTCCTTTGAAGGGCCGAACCACTCTCAACTTGGTGGCCTCCTTACCAGTTTTTGGCTTTGTTTATTTTGCTTTGTTTTTACACTTGGTTTATTTTTCGTGAATTGGACGTGTATACAATTTCTTTGCAACGTTGTTTAGATTTATCGTGATACACTAGTGTGTGCCTAGGCACGTACGTCAGTATACACGTTCTCATTATCGGAACTTTGGCCCTCCAATGAGAGACGATGCCGACAATACAAACAATGGTTATAACAATATTTTCGTACTTACGCGCCCTCCCACGCCATCCCTGTTACGCCCCCAGGCTCCAAACCATTAAAGGTACGCAGTTCGTATTGTAGGCTACTGCACCCATTCGTCCAATTTCATAGCTGGAAGCCTTCCCGTTATCTCGGAATCGATGAATAATCACCCTATGGGATTTAACATGGGGATGAGCGGACTAGCTAGCTACCTAGCTAGTTAGCTAGCTAGCTAGGTAGTAACACGTTTTCAACGTTATTGACAGGCAGATCTTGCATTGAAAGCAGCGTAGCTGGCATTCAAACACGAGTTAATTTTTGTCAGGTGGGTCATTGCTCTCGATTTCAACACAATTTAAGCTTTTGTGCCGCACTATTATTTTTCCCCAAGTACCTGAAATGTGCCCAACTATGCTTCAAGATATAAGACACTGACGCAATGGCGTCGCGCTACAATGGTTTACAACCTCGACAATTGATGTGATGTTTGTTGTGATGTTTGTTGCCTAACTTGGCGCGACACACTAGCGTGTGTCTAGATATGCAATATAATGTAATACTATCTATAAATATATATATAAAAAAAGCCTTACATACAGCGGTCCAATGTGTGAATGGACAGCTGATTTCAAAAACGTTAATGTCATTTCTTGAAAAAATGTGGTAATCGCGATTGTATAGAGAAGGGAAAAGGCCTTCTGATTATCAGCATAACGATCAACAGGTGATAATATTCAGGTCTAGTCAAATTTGATGACTTTTGGCGCCTGCCAATGTACTGGTTTATAGTTGGATGTTTGTTGCCATGTAAAATTTACGACTGTTTTGGAAATCAGCTCTTGAAATGATGGCTAGCAACGACAACACCACAGAAAACAGCTGATTGATCTAGACTTCTGGGAACCATACACCCTGCTCAAAATATGTGATAAAAATACGATTCAAAGCGAGCAGCTAACACTCTCACAGTAAACTCAATTTGATTTGAAATGA
Source organism: Lithobius niger (assembly GCA_023313725.1). Lineage (NCBI taxonomy): Eukaryota > Metazoa > Arthropoda > Chilopoda > Lithobiomorpha > Lithobiidae > Lithobius > Lithobius niger. The sequence continues at coordinate 70,087 of JAHWFP010140309.1, read as the reverse complement.
AATAAATTTCACACACATCTACGCTGTGAAAACGTGTGTTTTTTTAAAAATAAACGCATGTTTTTACAAAATTTTTTTAGACACCGTTTTTAGCTGAGAAAGCCAGACAAGAGTTTGACAAGCATGAATTAAGATTTAAATCTTTTAAAACATTGGGTTTTATAAAATAGCATTGCAGACATGAAATGCATTTAAAACAAACAGCGTTCAGTTTGCAACACTTTATAAACAATTTACTTAAAACACCTGTAGCGACGAAGTGTTTAAAACAAAACGGTATTTTGTGTTTTAAATCATTGTTTAAGAAGCCGAATGTTAGATTCTGAGCCACTGTTTTAAATTGTTGAAGCGTCCCCTTCCGTAATACTGCACTGTGAGTTTTATGCTCCTTTTTTTCCCCCTCCATCTTTCCCCAAAGCCCTTCCGACTCCTTCTACCTAAAGGTGGTAAATTCTCAAAAACTGTTTTTGTAATAAACGCACTACTGTTTTATTCTTAACACTTCCGTAGCTGTGATTGAAACAAGTGTTTATTGCAAATTAATCGCTAGTGTTTTATGTTAAACGCATTTCATGACATCGCTGAATATAAATTCTGATGTTTTTAAAGGTTTCTTCTGCGCCCATACTATTTGTAAAACATTTTTGTATGTTTTTCAGCTAAAAATATGTAAAAACGTATTCTAGGTGTAGCCTATCTAAACTGTGTTTATTTTCACACAGATGGAAAACGTTTTTAGATGGAAAATATATAAACGCGTTTGCAAAGGCTGAAAGAGGCCTTTAAACATAGCACATCGGTTTTATATGCATATATTCGATATAAAAAAGTGCCAATTTTACCCCTCACGGAAAACAATGAGCGTTTTGTTTAACACCACTTTCAAAAACACAAGCCTTAGATTTTTAAAACACTTTTGTCACCAGGTTTCAATTAACGTGTGTTGCCAACTAAGCATAAGTGTTTCTAACGCAATAATGTGTGAAAATTATTGCATGGTATACACTATAGTTGCACTTACAATTTTTTTTTTAAAGAGTTTAAAAAAAAAGTGTTTCCCATAAATATACTGACAAACGTTGGGTGGTTATATAGAGGGGACTGAAACAAGCAAATCCCCCTCTCCCCTCCTTCCCGAAACGAACCGCTCATGTCTGAAAATGATGGATTTGAGTTTGAACCTATACAACAGTGTGAACGTGCACCAAGTTATTAATGTTCTATCTTTAAGCGTCTTTGATATTTATATAAGAAATTGTTTTCGTATACCCTATAACGATTCATTTTCGGATATGGGTTTATTAGCAATACGCGCTTGTTTCCGTAGCTTCTATATATAACCACCCAACGTATACCAGTATATGTATATATACACACTTCAGACACAACGTTTTTAGGCGTTTTTAGCTTAAAACCACATCAACACGTTTTACTAAGGCTATCATACGTCGAGGAAAAAACATTCAAAACTAAAGTTATTGCAGACGTGAAATAAGTTAAACTCTTTACTGCCCATGCTAAATTTGATACATTTTTTTTAAAGTCCGGACGGTCACTTGGTTTGAAGTCAGGCATGCTGACCATTGGGATGTATACTTGCCACTTCCCCAGGAACCCCCTTACAAAGCTCGCGCTGCATCTTAGGTTTAATTGTTGTCCGCTCTGCAGCTGACCACTATAATGGACACTGGTCACAAAGGGTTAGAAATAAAACACTAGCGTTCAATTTGCAACACTTAATAAACACATGCTTAAAATACATCGACAGAAGTAAAATAAGTAAGTAAAATAAAAAAAAACAGTGTTTTATCTTTTAAGTGTTTATTTTACAACACATTATCAACAGGTTTTATTTAAAAACATTTCTCGTATGCAAGACTATATTTGAACACTAATGTTTGTTAGGTTTTTTTTCATTATCTATTAAGCTACTGTTTGTAAAGGCGGCTTTTGCGTGTTTTTTTCCGCTAAAATCGTTTTCTAGGCCTGTCTAAAATTCTTTATTTTAAAACACATGTTCTTACAGTATAGCTTTGCATCGTAGTCCTGTTCTACCATTTCGCTGACATATCTCTGAACATAATATTTCGCCCAGGCTGAAAATAATTTCTTACCTATTTTCCCTTTAATACTAATTTCAAAGTAAGAACTGTGCATAAAAAACAGAAAACTTTTGCAAAATATTGCCGTGGTGTGCCTACATAACGATTTTTCTTTTCGAAGGAATTTTTTTCCTTAATTTAAACACGTAAAAACAAATACGATTTAAGAAGCAGTATAGCTCAAAGCAGTTGTCGAATGCAATTACTCTTTTACTTTCAAAACAACTCTCCATTTTGTTCACATTGTTCAACGGAAGGAGAAAAATTATTGATTTAATCGGACTTTCAAACTGCTAATGTTGCGTACGGACGGGGAGGGACAGTGTTTCTAGCAAATTCCAAGGGCATTCAACATGCCACAATCGTCATGAGCACGAACACATTCCCAGTGCCCTTCTCCTCCCGAAGGCAAAGGAATGGGCTGAGACCAGAGCCCGCTGGCATAGGAGACAGGGTGGGCTAAACATTCGGCCACCCAAGCTGATTAATACAACAATATACAGTTTCTTTTAAGAGTAATACCATTTATCTGCCCGTCAAAGAAGGTATTTTTATTTTTTGTTAGCAGTTTGTAGCTACAGGCCCAGTAGCACACGAGCTATTTTGTTAGCCAGCTTGTTACATTCGTTTTTATGAGTAGACCACAAATACAGCGAAGAATTGTCACCATTAAACCTGTCTCCCGTATATATAGCTCCTATTCGTTACATTTAGCACTTTGCCGTGTAAGGCTTTCCTAAGTCGTAAACAATATAACGACATCGGTAAAAAAAAAAACGCAAAACCCATAAATTTGGCAAAAGTGAACAAATGGAAATTAGGTGTACTTTCTGGCGGAAAAATACCCACATACCACACTCTAAGTGTAAGTCAGGAACCTTTGGTTTTAGCCGATGGTCTCTCCGATCAAAAGATGGTATGCTCCCAACCACCAACAGCAAGAGCACGTCATTTCGAGTTTTTTGTCGGATACTGGCCACCTGCATTTTCACCGTTTGTTTGCTTGTTAGTTTTTTTTTTTCATATTTTTTTCCCCTATATTTCATGCTGCTCATATCCTCCCCTTAACCACAGAAGCGAAATAATATTCAAAGCCTCCACACAGTAACAAATTAAAACTGAAGAGCCAAATAGTAATTTGGTTTCTCAGTTTTAAATTGTTACTGTGTGGGGGCTTTGAATATTATGTCGCTTCTGTGGTTACGGGGAAAATTTGAGCAGGATCAAATAAGGCACACACAAAAAAGTGATGGGGTTTGTATATTTTAATATGCACACAGGCTGTGTATGTGTATTTATACAAAGAGATTTTGAAGAATAGGTAACCACACTGTAAAAACACGTGTTTTAAAATAACATTTTCATACATTGATTAAGCCGCTTTAGACATTTTAAAAACACACGCTTAAAACACATATAATAATGAAAATGTTTAAAATAAAACAACAGTGTTTTCATCTCAAATCAGCAGTGTATATTTTGCAACACGATCTACATAAGCGTTTTCGTAAACGCTATTTTCAAAAACCTGCGTAGTTATATAATAACCGTATTGATTTACTTTTGTTGCTACGTGTGTTTTAAGGATGTGTTTACAAAGTGTTCCAAATTGAATGCTACTTTGAGTGCTCTTTATTTTGAACACATTTCATATCTGAACGCTATGCAAACGCTAATTTTTTTTAAAGTTCTCTTCTAAGGCAATGTTATTAGCCAAAACGCTTTTAGGAGTTTTTTTTAGCTCAAAACGTCTGAAAACGTTGTGTAGGTGTCTAAAATCCGGTTTTTTTTAAAGATGCTTTCATAGTGTATCATTATATCTTCTGTTAAAAAGAGGATAAGAGAGGATTAAATGTGGCAAAAAAAGATAAATATTATTTTAGACGCCAGTAATTAAATTTTATACTCTAATTCAATTACTGGCGTAAAAAATAATATTGATAAGCATCTAAAATAATCTTAATGTTAATAAGCTTCTTTCCTACTTCTGTCTATGTTTCCAGATTTTAATAAATATTCCCTCTTAATCTCCCCCCCCCCCCACCCGCCACCGACAACTTAAGATAGTACACCCTAGTGCTAACAAAAATTATTAAACAATTAATAAATTATTTAAATCCGTAACTTTTATGAAACTGCTACCCCTCGTTATTATTATTATTATACGGATGTGCAATGGTCTCCAACCGAGGCTCCCAAAAGCTCAGAGCAGCCAGAGCATTGCTCCGAGATTACTGTTAAATAGGCCAGCATTGGATCGGCCGTGAAGTTTCTTTCTTCGAAGCAAATTAACGTTTACTGACTAGGATTTCTTGTGCGTTGATGATTTGCAATTCAGTAAACAAAAAAATTATTGGTGTGGTTTGGGCAGACAGCTTTCTTTATACGCAATGCTTGATTTGAGCCGAAAAAGAAATGTATGCTATACTGAAAGCGTTGATGGTGCATATGTCGAAGTGACGTTATTTCTGAATTGAACAGTCACGTGACAACCATCTTTTATGAAAATATCCAGCTCCACGTGCGTGGGTGATTGATTGTAAAGAATAAAAGATTTTATGGGGAAAATAAGAAATTGTCGGCGCTAGCTTCACTGTCAATACACGAGACTTCACAAGGCTCAAAAGAGATTTGCTTAAAGCGGCTCAAAACTTTACGGGAACCTTATCACCAGCAATCAGTTATTGAAATAAGTGATGCACGTGTCAGTTATCACTTTACCTAATGTCAAAATTTGATATAGACATATAGATAGACATATAGATAGACATATAGATTAATTTCACTGAAATTGTGATGAAAACGATGAACGGCAATGATGTCACACTAATTTTGATCTTTGAATGTCATTATCTCAAAAGTTACTGCACAGTTTTATTAATTGTTTTAACTTAAATCTGTAAATATTACAGAGTATGTAGGCTATATGTGTAAAATTTCAAATGAATCGGAGAACGGTTTCAAAAAATTGTCTTAGAGACAGACAGACATCAGCACAAGTTGTCTTGCTTCGCATTCAGTAAAATAACGAGATTTACTATAAATAACAAAACAAAGAAAAAATATTTCTACATGTTGAACTGTTTGGTAAGCTTTAGAACTCTGACGTGTAAATTAGGCCCCGTGATATTATTACAAGTGTGAGCCTTTTACTATAAAACCCAATACATCGTAGTGTGCTAGTAAAGTATGCCGAAAAATGGACACACCCCTCTAAGAAGCAATGCACCAGCATCGACGGGGACATCACAAAAAAGAAACCTAATATTGTTAGTACGGGTCGTACGTTTGTTGTTAGTTCAGTGGTGTAAGAACATTTCGTTGTCCTTATCACGTCTTGAGAGAATTATTATTATTATTCCTAAGTTATTATTATTATTATTATTATTATTATTATTATTATTATTATACAAATAGTCATGTTGGAAAGACCAATAAAATTGAATAAGTTGTTTTTTCCCAGATCCACAGTCTTGCATTTCTAATTTAACGTAGGCACACCTGCAACTTTCACAACATCTTTAACGTCTCTATTCTATTCTCGATGCCATTTCTCATCTATTCTTTGAAAGAAATGACAATACTTAAAAAAGTACTTAAGAGGGCACATAATTAAATTCTTGTAAATTAAAATTCAGTTATTAAATTGAATTTGTGGTATAATGACGGCACATCTATTACAGAAAGTTTTCTTACTTTTTTTTATATAATGGTTTGCAGTTTTTAGATTGTATTTACACTTTTTAATATTACCGTATATATTTTTTAGCACTGTAATTTGGCTTATTTATTTCTATTATCATTATGTAGCTTATATAATATTATTCACACCACACCCAAAGTCACACAGAACTTAGCGCTTTTTAGTAACTAAAGATAAAAAACATTGATTAATTGCAATCAAAGATCTAGTATTTATTGATGCCCAAAGGTGCCAGGTTCGCTTTTAATGGGGCACAATCGAGGCTGTGGTGGCTTGTTGCTTGTTTGGGCGTGTGTGGTGCATGTCTAGTTTTTATCATAATTTTCTCTAATTATGCACAATTGGTGGGTTTAAGGCAAAAGGAGCGGAAGAACACGCCGTTCAAGACCTCAATTTGTCATAGAAAATCTCAGAACCTATTTTTTTTTATTGTTTGCTGTTAAATTATTTTTCCTAGAGCCTCATTCCACCATCCCGATATTCAGCGATCATCAACCAAATTTGTAGCGTGAAGGCCTTCCCCCCCCCGTTAAATCCGCCGCTGACACGACCGTTCTTTGGTTTGGGCTTTTTACTACTGCCAAAAAACAAACTTGTTATGTAATGCTGCGACTTTTTTTCGCAAGGTAGGCAATAGCATAATATCAAACGCCACGGTAATCCCACCGAGTTGAAAACTGCTCAATTTTCCTTTTTCCATTAACATTTGATTTCAGCAGGTAGCCTAAACTGTTCATCAGCCCGCCCAGCCACTACACATAAAAAAACACAAGCACAACAAGAAGAAAAGTAAATGTTAAATATACAACTAACGTATAATACTAAACACAAAACCATACTACTAAACCACTATAGGAAATGAAATTGCCCAGACATTTTGCAAAATAATGCAACCTAATTGTTTTTTTTTGTTGTTTTTGTTTTTTAGGGAGCACGAATTCAACTTAATTGTTGTTGATGCCGATTTGCTTTATTACTTATTTCTTCCAAAGGTTAATAATACTTTAAAGAAAACTCTTTCTTCCTCTTGTGTCATCTTGGCCACGCATCGTTGAACTTCATTGTTGTGCCAGTTTGGGTTCGTGCTCCCTAAAACAAAAAAAAAACAAACAATATTTTTGTCTGTATTGTGTTAAAAGACAGCGTTGCAAACTCTGTAGCATTAAGATACGTTTGTAACTTAAACGCATCCCCTAATTCCGGGACCAGCAAAAGGCACGTCACAGGTTTAACAAATGTGGATTATTGCTGAAGTTTCAACCTTCTCTGCCGCATACAAACATTTATTTTCGTAAAATTATTTTCAGCCAGTACAGCTGGCATCAAATGTCAGCGTTATTGACAGCTAATTTTTAGCTACAAACCGTTGACCTGTGTCACTAATTATGACATAAGACCGGTTTAAAAAAACATTGTAATGCAGCAGATTTCACGTGGACTTAAGAATGCAGCCAGCAACATTATTGTATCTGAAACCGTACAGAAATGTTATTCTTATTACTTAATTGTTTTGATTTCGTTTCCGTTAATCCTCACCATCAAACGAATTCTGTTTTGTTTTCTTATGACGTGTTTGTTGTCAGGTGACAGAGATTTCCTCGTCACAAGAATTTCAGCCTTCTGTCGCATTGTTATTTTTGCTCAGAATTTTTAAAATGCATAAAAGACTCAAGTGCCACGGATTGGTCGCCACGCTCCTCGGTAGGGCAGACGTTCGTTGAATCTTGGGCCGGCGACAAATTAACGTGTGTTTTAATAACTCTTAACTTCGTAGCTTACTGTTTTTTTTATTATTATTATTATGAAAGGTTTTGCATTGTTTGCATTGTACTTTTCATTTTTCTTTGAAACGATTACTATATCCAGTGGGGAAAAAACCCGGGCCCGCTGCGGGCTTTCACGTCCCGGTCGAAAGCGGGACATCAGACCCCGACCCTGTGTTTCAGTGAGGACACGGTCGGTACGCGGGCCTACGCTTTAGGAAAACGTTTTGACGCTTGGAGCAATAGTGAGGAGGGGAGGGAAGGAAGAAACAACGAAAACGCAGAAAATGTTGTAGCAAGGGAAAAATTAATTAAAGCCTGGTCTCTGGCCGCTGTGTCAGAGTCCTGCGCGAACGGGATGGAAAGACGGGTCCTCCCCCCCCCCCCCTTCTTTTGTGCCTTTTTCCAGGCCAGGCGCGGTGTCGTGTGCAGTGTAGACGCCGCTGAAGGCAACAACCTTTCTGGCCATTCAGCAAAAATCACCTACATTCAATTGTAGTATACTGCACAGCGGTTTCGCTATAGTGGTTAAATTTGCGTGAGACGATTTGTTTGGCTCTGTTGTGGTTTTAATTTTGATATTTCAGTTTTGTTGTTGCGAATTTTCTATTGAAGACCTGAGTTGAGTCAACGTTCCCGAAATAAATCAAATTGCCCGACACCTAGCGGTACAGTGTCTCATGTATTGAACAACAGTTTGGCACATTTAAGGGCTCTACTGGGTAAACATGATAAAGCAGTACGAAAACAGGAGTTGTGTTGTCATCCAGAGCAACAAACCACCTAACAAAAATTAATTCATGTAAGAACGGCTTTGTACTGGCTTTCAGTGCAAAATTAGATCCTCAATGTCGTTGAAAATGTGAAGCTAGATAATGGCTAGTCCACCAACTCTGATATTAATTTGGACGCTTTGTTGCTGTTACGTAGTGAAGAATTGGGAAGGAATTCAGGCTGTACGACTGTAATATAATGTGAGCGCCATTACTTTAGGGGTTTGCAAACTGGAGTGTTCGGGAATGGTGTGAGCAGGGGCAGAAGTAAAGAAATACCTTTGTGGTAGTGAGTGTTGTCAGTTGTGCACGTTTCCGTCACAGTACTTGAATAAATAAGTCGTATTTATCATCTCACTAGAGCTTCATTTATCTTCTCAGTATTTAGCCAGTAACAACAAAAATACCACAACGAGAAAATATGCCATACGTTTATCATCCTTGCAACACAAAAACGACATATACACTCAAAAGTCACAAACAATCATAGCTAAGCTACAGTTTAAATAAAAAAATATATAAAAACAATTGCCAAATATATGTCTTCACACATCAAGCTGGACGGACGAGTATAGAAAAATAAATACATGCCACTAATTATCATGGAAAGTTTGTGTGTTACTTGACGTACATGGGCAGCAAAAGATATTAGTCATGATCAGAACCCAGCCAGTAAATTAAAAAAAAAGTGGTCCTGGTCTAACTATTGTATAACTCTTATTGAAAAACAAAAAAGAAGGGATATCATATTGTCAAGCGGTCACAAAGTCGAGAACGGTTCGGGAGGGATATCTATGGATGATAACATTCGCCAAGTTAATCGCACCCACTAATATTTCAGAAGTTAAATGAAAAACTTGAAATGCGCATATTCTCATTTAACCTTTGAGCTATTAATTGGTGGCATGAAACTTGGCATGAATGTTTTGGTATGTTTTACTCCGCAGGTGGAATCGTTCTCATCTTGGCAGTCTTCTTACGAGTTTTTGTTTTTGATTATAATTACAATTCTTTCGTGCAATCCTTTTCGTATTTTTTGTTGTGTAAAAATTATCCGCAATATATGCAATTAATTGTAAGTATTCATTTTACAATGCGTTAATTGAGATAATCTTTGTTTGCTTTAGCATTATGTTTTTTTTTCGTCTAACGTTGTTAAAAATTTTGCTCGTCGTTTACAATAACGTGTGGTTATATGTGCAGTCCCCAAACAATATCAAAATTCTTAACGGTCGTGCCCCGTTTCGCAGAATTCAATTTTGCACAGAAAATAAAACAGATTAAGATTTTTCTGCAAAACGGGAATTTCCCATTCGCGGAATAATTATTTTTTTTCAGATTATTTGGTTGCCTGCGCTGACGTGCTCGCTGCGGCTAAACATATAACATCTGAAACCGCAACTAACCACAAACTTCGTCCAATTAGGAAAGCATTTTTAAATTCAATGTAAAATTTTTAAAGAATATTTTGATTTTGCGAAACGAAATTCTACGGAAATCTTAATCCGTTTTATTTCTTCGAAACAGGAAATCACCTTCTTAACGGTAGAATAACATCCCATTCAGAGAACATCGCGTTGAATTGTTCTAAAAGCGTACAGCGAAAAAAAAACAATTTTTTAATAGGTTTGGTGTGGAAACGTTGTTTTTTACATAGCGTCATTACGATAGAGAAAAATGTCATCATTCTAAGGAGAAGGGCCCAGAAAGGAATTGTTTAGGTGGCGTACGAAGAAAAAAAAAAGATTTAAAAAATGATTACTTGACTGATTTAAAATTTAATTTTAACATTATCTTATTTGATGGTCTCAAACTATGAAACGTAACTAGGCAAAATTTTTTTGTTAAGTTCCCTACCGTATCGTTGGCTTAGCTCACTCTATTTGCGTCGATCCATGCTTCGCATAGGCTACATTATTCGCTCCCCAGGAGTATCACAAAATCGTTGTACCTATCTTGTTATCAGAACGCTAGCTAACTGCAGTTGTTGCTCGCAATTCGTTAAAATGTCCTTAGAATGTCTACAGTAACATATACAGTTGAAAACAAATTTAATATACGCTGAAGTCTACTGCTTTGCTCGTTCAATCCGCGCATCTCCGTGCTTGAGAAACGAAGAATCTTACGTTTGAGAACCTTTTAAAACATTACTTTTTCCGTGTGTCCAACCAGCTGAACCTAGTTACTTCATGATTAGTTTCCATGGACAGTAAATGTTTGATCAAACTCTGACGTCATGAACAGTTTTTCAGAGCAGTCTTTTGAGTATACGCGTCAAAATCTCAAGTTGCGGCCGATCTGAAGCACAAATCTTTCATTTGTTGTACTCTCACGTTCAGGTGCCTTAATTTAATTTCCAATGCTAAATTAGACCCACTTTTTTAAAACAAAACAAAACTCCTTGTACAATACAAAACACCTTGGCCTGCAAAGGGTTGGTTGATGTGAAGATAACAATCCTAGTCCTTCGGCTTCACGTGAATACTACTGTAATCCAAATATTTCTGCCAGACTAATGGCCCGTCATCCATTGATCTATGGCAGAAATATTTGCGTTCACGCGAAGCTGAAGGACTAGGCCTTTCATCTTCTAAGCAAAGATTAGTAGAAGATGCGATTAAATTTTATTTGAGAGCATGAAATGAGAAAACGCAAAATTAAATTTTAAACCAACTCAGTAATTTTTTTCTCTTTTTTTCTTCATTCCGTCCGTACATTAAATAATGTTAAACTTGAATGTCTTTGTGGACCCTCAAAGCCCTTCGATTTCAGAGTGATCACATTTTTTGTGTGTGGCAGTCATTCGAAAAGGCAACTTTTCCACGCCCAAGCTATTAAGAATTCGAAAAAAAATCTTTTTTACTGCACCCTTTGTAGGCCTACTTCAGAAGGCATCTTAATCCCAACACTGCTCGATATCGCGTGCACTCTCTTTTTTAGTTTTTTTTTAATTCTTTTTAAGTTCCGAGTAGAAGAACTAAAAATAATAAAGTCTGCAAAACGAAATATCAGTTTAACAACGTTTAGTTGGTTTTTAGTTTACCTCCTAATTTTGCAGTTTTTCCCCTTAGGGGGATTAAAGCTGGTTATCAAACAAAATCATTGAACAAAACCTTCATCTCGGGTGATGATCAAAAGTCAAGAATTTCAAACATTTGATCATCATCCCGGTTGTCGCACTTGCCACAATTTCCGTTATTTGTTTGAGTTTATAACTGATCTAGACACACGCTAGTGTGTCGCGCCAAGTTAGGCAACAAACATCACATCAATTCAATTGTAGAGGTTGTAAACCATTGTAGCGCGACGCCATTGCGTCACTGTCTTATATCTTGAAGCATAGTTGGGCACATTTCAGGTACTTAGGGAAAAAATAATAATGCGGTACAAAAGCATAAATTGTGTTGAAATCGTGAGCAGTGACCCACCTCACAAAAATTAACTCGTGTAGGAATGCCAGCTCAGCTGCATTCAATGCAAAATCTGACCCTCAATAACGTTGTAAATGTGTTAGCTAATTCGCTCATCTCCATTTTAATCACATAGGGTGATTATTCATCGATACCGAGATAACGGGAAGGCTTCCAGCTATGAAATTGGACGAATGGGTGCAGTACAATGCAAACTGCGTACCTTTTATGGTTTGGAGCCTGGTGGCGTAACGGGAATGGCGTGGGAGGGCGCGTAAGTACGAAAATATTGTTATAACCATTGTTAGTATTGTCGGCATCGTCTCTCATTGGACGGCCTAAGTTCGGACAATGAGAACGTGCATGACGTGCGTGCCTAGACACACACTAGTGTATGACGATAAATCTAAACAACGTTGCAAAGAAATTGTATTCACGTCCAATTCACGAAAAATAAACCAACTGTAAACCAAGGGTGGTTCGGCCCTTCAAAGGAGTGATAGCAACACACCAAATTAACTAAATAAAACAAATTACAACAAAATTAAAACCAAACCAAAAACCTATAAAGAGGTGACTAAGTTGAGAATGGTTCGGCCTATAGGCAAAAGCTAGTAGCAAATTATTGAAAGCAGTTTTTTGTAGAAGTGGCACTTTATTACACATCTGCACGGTAGTAGAGTTGAGTCAATACACAATTAAAAAAAAAGGAGTGATATATCAAAAACCAAAACTGGTTAAAGAGGCCGCCAAGTTCCGAATGGTTCGGCCCTTCAAAGGGGTGATATCAACACACCAAAACTTTGCCATCGTAATCGCACGAATAATACTTTGGACGTTAAATGAAAACTTGAACATTGCTACCGAAAGTAGCAATGATCTAGTTTTCATTTCACCTTCGAACTATGAAGCGGTGCGATTAACTTGACGAATGTTTTGGTGTGTTGATATCACTTCTTTGAAGGGCCCAACCATTCGAAACTTAGCGGCCCCTTTAACCGGTTTTGGTTTTTGATATTATTACTAATGATCACCATTACCCTTCACATGGACGGCCGCTCGCCCGCCTTTTTTTATTGCTACCGTGAGAAGGACGTACATGCTCACTCTTTTTCATTGCTACCGTAGGAAAAATGAAATTGCTTTCTTTTCACTGATGCCGTGAAAAGAATGAACACGCGCGTCCTATCGCATTAAAGGATGCGTTTGAATTGGTTGTCACAATGACTTCTTTCCCCGTCTACCGATTCTCCTCTATGGCTCGGCGCAAACAAAGTGTATACATATAACTGAGCAAAAAACGGCTTCGCCGTTTAGAAAAAAAACATTAGAGCTCGTATCCCCATACTCACAGCCCTGCCCTGAAGGTACACGAATAAAAACGGATTAGAGTTCACTCGAACGCAACGAACTACAATTTGAACTATAATTTGTGTTCATTTTGTGTATGCATTTTTATCTTTCAATTTTATAGCGTTTTGCTGTTTACGCCGTTTATTTTGTGTGTGTTTGTCGGTTTGGGTTTTGCAAATTGGAGTTCAAATTATAGTTCGTTGGGTTCGAGTGAACTCTAATCCGTTTTTATTCGTGTACCTTCAGGGCTGTGAGTATGGGGATACGAGTTCTAATGTTTTTTTTCTTGCCGTTTTTTGCTCAGTTAATTTGTTGGCTTTTTTCGCTTCCATTTTATGTGTCCACTGTCCACCGATTTTTGTTTTAGAAAAAACGGAACATTAGAAATGGATACTTATGTTTAGATGCCGCCGAAGGTTTGTCCCATGATTATTATTTGATGGCACCACATTAGCGTATTTCTGGATTTAGCTTGCGTCATCTCGATGAGTAGTTGATTCTGGATTGTTTCAGTATCGTGGCAACAATTGCGTAAACATTTCAACTGGCTTCTCGACGCCCGCATTGAAAAAGTAAATAAGTTACTCATTCATGTCGGCCGCCCAATTTTAGGCCTCAAAATTAAAGACTTCGCACCCTACGGTTTAAAACTTGAAGATTTAAGGAAAAACCAAGACCATTTAATTTTGGTTCACCACAACGAGCTAGCTAACTCAAACAACGACAATGTTAGTTTCCCGGCACCCAACCGTTGCATCTTATGCGAGCGAGCTATAATCCGATATTGTGCGCCACGCCTATTGTTACCCTATTGTTACATGTTGCAGCATTGTAACATTTTGACATTGTTAGCCGCTCCGCCTCCGCCTCCTCCTCCTGTCCAATTTTCTGAAATTCTCGTGCGCAAACGAACTCTAATAATGTGCTAATGAAGACACGATGATAGAAGTTGCTTTTATGGATTTGTTGAATTTAGGCGACTCACTTTATTGTTTTGTCTTTTCCACCACATTTTTCGTTCACACCATCGACTTTGTCAAGCGAAGGGTCTAACGATGATATTCGTGAAAGTGTCCTGCTAGTTGTAAACATCAATTCTTATTGTTTTGTCGTCTTCACAACATTCCCAAAAGAAAGCTTCTTTAAACTAAAGGAAAACAGGGAAAAGGAACCATCAAGTTTTCGCAATATAAAGTTATGATATCAGACAGCTCGAGAAAATAGATATTTTAAAATAACAAATTAAATATGAAACCAACAACTGAGTGAAAAAAAAATAATGAAAACCTTGGTAAACCCAAATGAATGCTTCTTCGCAATATAAAGTAGTGATGTCGGACAGCCAAAAAGGGAACATAAGCATTTAAAATAAACAAATTATATACGAAGCCAAAGAACAATAGTGAAACAAAAGCAATTCTTTAAACCACCAAAAGGAGGAAAATTATACAAAAGTGTATGGATAAAGGGAAAAGCGATCCATCAAATTTTCGCTATATAAAGTAGTGATATTAGAGTGCTAAAAAGAGAAAATTAATGTTTAAAATAAACAAGTCAAATATTAAACCAATGAACAATAATGAAAAAAAAAAAAGCATATAGTGAAAGTGGCTGGTAAACCCGAGAGAAAGAAGCTTCTTTAAACTACCGAAAGGAGGCATATTGTGAAAAAGGATACGTGAAGGATAAAGAACCCATCAAGTTGTCGCAATATAAAGTAGCCTAGTGCTCAAGTCAGCCAAAGAAGGAAAATAAGTATTTCAAAATAAAGAACAATAGTGAAAAATAAAATTGTGAAAAAAAGTAAATGGTGAATAAAACAAATTACAATCCCAAAACAACTACGTTATGGAATAAGATTTACGGGTTAAAAACTTAGTGACAAAACTCGCAGCACGTAAGGTACACAGACAAGAAAAAAGTTTCCACGGGTTGAAGAACTTCTACACTTCACAGGCTCAAATCACAACAAGCACGTAACCAACTCATTTGTGAAATTATGGGCTTGTTTGTGATTTGAGTCTGTGACGTATGGAAGTTCTTTACCCGTAAAACTTCTTTCTTATCTCTGTACCATATGTGCTGAGAGTTTGGTCACTAAGTTTTAAACCCATAAATCTTATTATGGCGTAGTTGTTTTGAGATTGTAATATATATATATGTAGATTTGTAAGTTTTTGCGATGACCGCTAGATGTTAAAGCACACATTTCAACATTTATATCTCAAAAATTATTTCATCAATCGTGATGTAATAGTTTGTAAGTATGTCGTTTAGCGATCAGCTTTTACCCCTAATTGCAGCAAAACCGTCTGTCATTGAACCCGAAGGGAAGACTAAATATAACCTAAGGGCCGTCCATATATTACGTTACACTCGGGGGGGGGGGGGGGGTGATTCATTGTGATTATTGTGTCGCAGAGGTGGGTGGGTGTTTCCAAAATGTGACGTTGCAATCTTGTATCACATTTTGGTTCACATCACCTTCACTTTAGGTGTATTATTTAGGAAAACAATAGTTCAAAGGCAATTCCATTTAGACACACAGAAAACTCCCAAAATTTAAACCCGTGAACTTTAAGATACAATAAATTTAAGTTTAAGCAAATGTAAAGTACTTTGAAATATTACCCTGGGGGGGGGGAGGTGACTGCAGAAGTGTGACGTGATTATTAGGGAGGTGTCTTAAATTTTTTTAATATTTGTGGGTGTTTCAAAATTAGCCGAAATGTGTGACGTAATATATGGATGCCCCTAAAATGTATTAAATTGATGTATCTTCTGCAAACTTTTTGGTGCGCATTTTTTCTTTTCCTTACCCCATGCAGAACTACAAAAATACACAGCGGATAAATCTAGTCTCTGATCTGTTAGATAAGAAATGATCAGCAGTAATAAATGCCGCCCATTTGATTGGTCAGTTTGGCTCTGAAGGCGGTGGAGGAAGGTGTGAGTGACATGCAAATATATCCCCAGAAAACTGAATTCATTGTTAGGAATTATTGAAAGAGTTATTCTAACCTAAAGAAGCACCGTTTCACACGAGCACACGCAATAGTACTTGTCGCGTTGCGAGGCAGTGAGTGGCACACGCGAGCTTATAAACATAGCAAAACTCATGAAAAGGATTCCCTGAATGTGTTGTTGTAGCAACATCAAAATAACTGTTTTAACAAAAAATTTAAATCACAAGCACAAAGCAAACAAAGCACCAGAAATAAAAAAAAAATAAAAAAAAACCTATTAAAAAGACAATACATTTACTATATAACAGTGTTGTTTGGTAAGCTTTTGAACTCGGACGTAAGACGTAAAAGAGACGTAATGTATTTTTACTGTAAGCTTTACATATACGAAACTCCCACAAGGGTAAAGGGGGCCCACCAAGGTTTCACCACAGAAAGTAGTGCTATCAGGGCTTCAATGGCTGACTCCAAGTTTGCGGTCCGAACAGAGTTTACTCGAGGTTAACTGAAAACCAGCTCAAGTTGTCAGTTAAGAAAGACTGAGTGATCGGGATGGGACGTTGATGGCAACCATTGGTGCGCTGATATCACTACAGTTGATGGCCTACTCTTGGTGGAGCCCTTTTATCCTTGGATTTCGGTATGATATCACGTATTTTGGTGGTTACCGGTTTTTTTCGTATTATTTTTGGTTGTAAACGTATTACGCAAATGTAAATGTGGATTTAATGTAAACTTTGTTCTTGAAAAGTCTTATGCAAAACGGTTTGTTCTGCGTTCTGTATGACCACGAAACGTTACACTGAAAATACATGGGTCGATAAGTAGCGCGTCATTTGTTCGACAATATTTGTGTCGTTTTGGCTTCAACATTGCTGTTAACAGTTTTGTACAACGTTAGGCTCAATTATTGGGGGACAGTTGTTTTGATGGTAGATAGCGTGAGGAGATTTTAATTTTTAAGTTAATTTTCCATGGTGGCTTAGAATTTTCGTTTCTGATTTTATTTTTGTTCTCATTAATGACACAGTATCTGCTTGAGGTGATAATTTATTTATGATGTTACAGTCGTTTTCGGTCTAGTATTGTATTGAAGTTCTTGATAGGGCAGATAGTCCAAACTGGATCGGGCTATTTAAATAAACCTACCAAGCTGGCGTGTTCCCAACGTTCGTGAAAATAGCATTAGCCTACAAATGATTGCCATCTTTGCTGTTAACTCCTTTCCAAAGTCAAATCCTAAAAGGCACCTGTTGGAGTCAGAGGTGAACTGAATGCCATGGTTCAACCATTTCCGTCGCATAAATTATTTCATCTGAGTGGAATTAGCTAGTAGGCCTATTTATCCTCTTTTTAATTATGTAAATGAATGTGAAGAAAAAAATTTAACATCATGACGCGGTTTACATCATGTGTTTAGTTATTGAAGATAGTTATAATGAAATGAAGTGACGGTTACAACGAAATAGGAATTTGTAAAAGATTGGTTCAGAAAAACTGAATGATGCGTTGTTAATAAGTAAAAACGAAAATATAAATTATTGTCTACATATATACAGAAAAATAAATGCGGTAGGATGGAACGCAAAACTTCGTGTAGGTAAATTAAAAGAGTGGAACAAATAGATAATTGAGAACGGAAATTTATTTTAAAAATAGCCGTTTAACTTTAACTTTATTTAACTAGAAATTTTAAAGTAACCAATCGGTTTACCAAATTACAAGGTAAACATTTAACATTTTTATAATGTTTTGTCTATCAATTTGTACGATGACAATTTCATTAAACTAATACATAATATGAAAAATCCATTTTTGTATCATTTTTCTAGAATCACTTCCAATGATGATTACTTTTCATCACATGATGTACGGAAAATACGTCGAGAACTTTGTAAAAAAAAAAATAAAGGCCAGTTAAGCCAAAAATTGTATTTTGTGAAATAATGGATGAATTTTAAAATTAAAATTAAAATACAATATGATTCCTGCATACTTGTATGGTATTGAAGTATATACGGATGATCAAAATCAAAACAAAATAAATAGGTAACAAACATTTCAAAATATACTAGTAAAAATTATTTATGGGAATAAACTTTACAAATTCTGTACTCACATTTATAACATAACACAAATTCTAAAAGTTTTGCAGATTACAAGATTACTCAACAATCATAAAAAAAAAATTGTGGATCAAAGCTTGGTTAATAAGCAACTCTAGTTTTTGATTAAAATGCTAAAAAAATTCTAAACGATAATACCCTAAATAATTAAGCATATGAGTGTATGACCTGTGAATTTGTATTGATGAAACAGAAACGGAACCGACTTCTAGCACTAAAAATATTATCAATAAACATTACGACAAGCAGGTGCACAGAAACACATTAAAATAAGTGAAAAACTGTGGAAATGTCACGCAAAAATTGTTTTTTTTTTCGTGTAAAAAACCCCCACCTCGCACGAGAACTGAAGTGAAGTGTTAAGTGAATTTAAAAAAAGTTATAAACAGTTGTACGTGCGAAATGTTGTCTTAATACTCGACTGTATTTGCATTTTTTGTGTCTGATTGGTTATAGTGTGTGTGTTTTCCTGTTTGGGACACAATGATAACTTTCGTAATTTTGTTCTGGTTTGGTTTAAATTTCTTGACAAGGCATCTTTAGTACAGCAAAGGCATGCGTTCGAAAACAAAATTCCTACTCAAATATTTTAGGGCCGAAATTCGAGGTACAAAATCATATAAGTGGAGCAGCAAAGCAATGCTGTGTATACAGCACTGGACAGAAATTATATAGGTTTCTGCCCTAGTGAATATATAAAATAAACTATTGTACTATACGTCTCTTTCTCGGCCGAGTAATAGCGATCTTCAGAACTCAATTACCATGTTATATGCCTATAAAGTAATAAAGACAAAGATGACGTTATGTTAAATAAGTAAAAAATATATCAAATGTGTCAAGAAGGCAAGAGACAGGATCGGGTAAATCACTGATATCCAACCAAATACTAACAAATTATTAAATAACTACAAGCACGTATGCAAGTCAAGTTAAACTACCGATTTGTCAGTAAATAAAACTGCAAACATACTAACACACCAAGGCAGTAAAATGATACAATTTAAAAACACTGTCACCATCGTAAAAACTTAAGACACTTTAAAAGACAATAATTTCTGTCTGAAAATTGTGAAACAGCTGCCTACACAACCTCGGCTGGCAACGAAATTTCAAATTTGGACGACTGGGTTAGAAAAGAAATTACTTTCTGAAGTCGAAACTAGAAATGCTTTCATGATTTCCATGGACACCAAGTCAGTCTGCCAATACGTAATTCAAAAAGTGTGAAAAAAAACACGGTGTAATGTTTCCATTCCGCATGGAGAAAGTTAAATGCAACTATGCCCTCAGACTGCGAAGGTTCGAGAAGAATCTAAACGCAAAACAGCCCAGTCACTAACTTCTCTTAGGGCTTTGGTAAATCGGCGTCGACCGACAGAAAAATGTTAAGCCATTTCCTGGGTTTAGACTAAGCATGGGGTAAAGTACAGTATTGGACATTAAATTTTACCCACCTAAAAAGTTGGCTTCGCTGTAGTGCCCGTTTATGCAGTACTTTCTCCTGTCAAGAAATTGCATTGTTGTCATTCATTGTTTCGTTTTCGGTGGCATGCCCTGTTAATAATGCCTGCGTAACTACCTATGACGTCAAATCACAACAATGGTTTTTCTTTGAATCTCAACTCTTGAGGTAAATAAGCAAACCTCGTCGTTTCATCCATGAACTGTAGCGAAGACGGAAGTTGGTTTAATTGGTTTATCAACTAGTTGTAAAGCCCGTCATGAATACAGGCTAATCTAGAAGTCTAGTACGTTCGGGGAGAAGCCAATGTGTGTGAGTCTCTTCCCATCCTACATCATGAATCCCTCAAAATCCTCACACTCCTTTTCCCCTCCTACTATATAGATTTGCATCCGAATTTATTTCTTTTTGGATATTTAGTATAGGTTAAAAAAATTATGATTATGAATAACGGAGAGCCAAGCTAAAACTAAAGAATTTACGAGAACAAAGAGAAATGACACTGCAAATCCGAATTCGGTTCACGGCCACATGTTACGTGAAAATATTTTTGTCTAGATGGCCACGCTATGTGCTTCACTGCAGTCCCGGATGCTACGAAGGCTGTTTGTTTAATTTCAGACAAATACTATGTTTCTTTACAGAGGTTGGAAATCACAACCACTGTTCTGGTTTCCAACTATTTTAAACAAAATATTTGAAGTGAGTAGCAATTCAAAACTGAGGGCTGAAGTTTGCTTGTTATCGGTAGCCTACACAACTTTCAAGGTATTGCTCCCAAAAAAAAACAATTTTTCTCCCCGAAAGAGCTCAGCATTTTCTAAAACATTTGTTGATGAACTCTCCTTGCTATGGCTAATAATACTGAAATAGGGTAAAATTTGAAATATTAACCAGATAATAAAGAAAACGTTTAGAAAGTTGTTAATTGGAGCGGAACAAGGCCGAAGGCCGAACGAAGCTCCACTATGATCACACTCCAATGCAATCTTAGACCGGGCATCACGCGAAAACCACAAGCACTATCCAAACCAAACTTTGCATGCAGTAGCACGGGAGTCTCGACAAGGTTTATCAAAAAAATAAATCCGGAATCGGACATGGGGGTTGAGGAACCATCAGGGTGACAAATAGGACAATAGCCAAGAGCCAAAATCCAAACAACGCGACAGTGAGCCGTTTCTACTTGTTAATTTTTTTTTAATTTTACTGGGGGATTTGACCCTGCTACCCTGGCAGCCTTTTTCTGGTGGAATGTTATCACAACTTTCAAAGGACTATACCCGTTTTGGCCAAACAGCCAAACAGCAAAGAACGCGGAGACTGTGGAAATGACGACTGGCCTATCGTCAAAAATGAAAAGGAAAAAGTTACTTCGTGTTTAATCCATTCACTTCTGTCAAAATGGTGTCTTTTAAAATTCTAGCCAACCAGCTAGTATTTACTACGCATACTTCTTACAATTTGTTGACATGCAAATTAGCACCTTTAAATAAACCAAATGAATCATCAGATAACGACAGGCTTAATGATAACTGTTGCTTTGTTAGCAGCTTCACTGATTCGGCCAGAATCTTACAATGCATACCATGTCCATGTTGTCATTATCGCTTCCTTTTCCATTCGTTGTTACGTGGTCTTCACGAGAGAAGCCATGGATTTCGTTTCTGGATACCAGGCCAGTTGATTCAGTATAGATAGAATCTTATTTCACAAAAGCAACTGTAAAAGGAGACAACTTTCCGGCACACATGTGAACTAACATTGACACCACTCCCATACTAAGGTCACTGGAGGACCGGCACAATTTTTACACACGGAGGCCCACCTCCTCCCCGGTTGACATACCAGAGTAAAACTTTAAACTGAGGCTTAATCCTCCTCCGACATAATATAATCACCCAACATATTCATCGTTGCCTGTGGCTGTGCTGTGCAGGTTTGAGTCATGCCTAACTGTATACAGTCTCGTTTCAGGTAAAGGCATTCTTGCTTCACAGTGAGGCTGCATTGTGTTTTCAGCGGTGAGTTTTCGAAATCAATCAATGAACCTCACCAGCCATTTTTCCATTTCAACAACATAAATGGTTGTGGCTTTATTACTTCGCTCAATGAATATTCTCCCTTCTTATTAACCAAGGCTCAGCGGCCTTGGTTGAACCAGAAGGGGAGCACGCAATTTCTACCCCAGTCGGCCTTGGATTGAAAAAGTCTCCTTTTTTGCAACTGCGGAGTTACCACATGCCTGGACTAATCGTAATCCGAGTAATATTTTTTGCACCGATTTCTTAGTTTAAAACCAACACAGCGTATTTTTAACGTGGGTTGTCTTTGAAAATAGTTATGACTAGTCATTCCACAGTTGGCCGCGTTTGGTAGCAACTCACAACGATAGATGGTTCACGTGGTAATATTATCAAACACACTCCTTTATACCACTCCTGTCAATACATCCCTATAATAGTTATTGTTCACCCATTGTGGCTGCATCCAACAGCAGCAGCGATGTGTCTGTTTGGCCATCCACCTTGATCCTTCATATTTCCGCTGCTGTGCCTCATTTAAGGCTGTAAAGCTTTCCCCATATCCGTGAAGACTCGTATGGCTGGAGTGTTGGTTAAATTTGTCAACGAATATCTACCACTATTAAATGGAAAACAGTGACACGTGTTCTTTTAGGTGTCGTTTTATGTGTCAATTCTTTTAGTTGTAACAAATTAATTGCCGATTAATTTCATGAATATTTTATGTTTATGTGTTACCTACTTTGGAGAAATGCCGTGCCCAATTTTATTGATTTACAAATTTAAATCTACAAATAGGGCATAGAATAATTGCGGGTAATTTATAATGAATTGCATAATTCTTTCAGAAGTTATCGTGGACATAGTCCGACACATAAAACGGGAAGGTCCTTTCTGTTTCGCGCCGCAAATCAATAAAAAAAAAAAGAAAAACAATACCAATGAACGCGCCGTATTTATTTTCACTGGCTATTTGTTCTTTGAGATGAACCGTGAATGCAACAATGAAGTAGCATCAGCTCACCAACTTGTTCAAACCATAAACAATAGTTTAGTGTATTGTTGCACCAGAAACAGTTAGGCGATGAGATGCAAACTGCTGCGCTTTAGAAGTGGGTAAAATATAATGTCCGATACTGTACTAGGCTCAACACTTCTAACTTTAATTTGCTAGGCGGTTAGTTTCTTGTGCCAGCAGCAATTGTTAAGTCGCCAACAATGAAATTTATGGCCAAGAGGTCGTAGTCGATATTCCTTAGACAAAGCCATTGTTACAAAAAGAGCTGAAAGTGGCGATTGAATTTTTTGATGGCGGTCTGCACGATGCCTGTCTGACATGGTGTGGTGGCTCAATATGGTGTTTCAGTGAGGTGATTCAGTATCACTAGTCTTGGCTTGGAATGTTTAACGTAAGGTTGCGTTAAGGTAGCATTAGTGTAGGTGTGAGTGTATGGCTTCGAAGGCCTCTTAGTACTCAAATAAAAAAAAATCAGAAATCAGAATAAAAAGTAAAAAGCTGGTAAAGGTGCTTATCACACGCTTATGATCCTCGTCGTGGATTCTGAACAATGAAACATCAGCTGCAAGGACACACTGGCATTCGGTCAACAGCAGTTAAGCTGTTTATTTTATTAGTCAAGCCTATCATTGGTGACATTCTTTATTATGCGAAAACTAATTAACCAGAAACTAATTTTAAATCTTTAGGAAAACGCGCACAAACAATGTTACAAAGAAATGTTTTTTGTTTTTTTTTCATTTGGTAGGCCTATCTAACTCATTTGCCAATACCCTAGTGGAACTCAACAAATGAATTTCCACCCTCCGTTTTTTTAATGTAAAATTCAAAGGTCAACAAACATAGATTCTCGAACTGTATCGTTTTACCATCATTGTGATTAAATCTACAGGCAGTTTTTTGGGCTCATTGTTTTACGTTGCATTCCCTTTAAATCATTACGATTGACTGAATCATTTCGATTGTATTCTCTGACTGTATGACAAAGTAGTGAGATTGTGATAAGTCTTATTAAAGACTTATCACAAAGCCTTATCACTGCCTTACTCACACTTATAATAAATTAGAAAATAAAAGTGAACTCGTTTAATGTTTAAGGTAAGGTTTAACTGATCCGAAGTTAAAACAACAAAGGCACACAAATAAACTTTCCCGTAAGGTTTTAGTTACTACAGTGTTGCTGAACTGTTTAGTTCACGTGAAACTTTACTGCTGCATTCAAATGTTTTTAACATTTTTACTTTTGCATACGATAGATCAACTAATGATTGGTGCATATAGTTGACTAAACAAAATCGCTGGAAAATGTTTAAAACTAATGGTCTTAGTGTGCTTAGCATAGCTCTATGTAGTACAGGGTGCGTGCGAGTCACTGAAAAGCTGAAAATGTTCTGGAAAGTAATAATGAAATTCCTTGACTGGAAAAGTCCTTGAAAATCTTTAAAAATGATGTCTCATCAGTAGGGTGATGAACGTAAAGTAGATGACGTTATACTAAAGAACACTGACAAATTTAGCCAAAAAAACTAGTCGAGAGTGTAGCCTTGTATTATTCTTCCTTTGTTTGAGCATGAAAACTTTTGAAATTTTGGCTCTGGCTTTAGTTGTATATACGTGTATAATGGTTGTATGCAGCAGTAAGGTTTCGCGTGCACTAAACAATACAGCAACACTGCAGTATCTGAAACCTTGCAGAAAAGTTTATTTGTGTCCCTTTGCTGTTTTAACTTCGAATCAGTTAAACCTTACCTTACATAATCATCAAACGAGTCCGTGTTTGTTTTCTAATTCGTGCTACTTTGGCAAACCATGCAGTTTACGTTAGCTTGTTTTAAAGTTTTGTATCTTTATCAATAACGGTTTGCATAAAGCAATGGCAACAAACCCTTTCATCTTCAATCTATGTCTTGCAGCTGGTATTTGCTCATTGGCATTGTTAAATAATAACTATGTTTAAAACAATTTAAAAACAAGGTCGTTTAGAGCTTCCCTACCCCTGAACGACTTGACTAATTAGAAAAGTTCTCATGAAAAGGGCACAGAGCAATACGTGTAAAATAAGCTAAGAACCAGCTTCATAGGAATAAATAGTTTATTCTGTAGAGAGCGTAGCAGAAACGTGTCTTACCAAGAACAAAAAGAAGCCAAAAATGAAAACCACGATTCCAGCTCAAGTCCAGCTCTCCGATGCGTAAATTCGGAAATTAATAAAAGTTTAGACATATGTTCACCAAGCCCAATAAAGATTGTATACCAAATTTGAGAGGAAAATATTTAAAGACGGCAAAGAAATTAAACATCGAAATTTCGGCTTTAACATGGGAGGTTGTGGTCAAACCTTAAAGTAAACTAATACTTTACTAATACTGATGCAAACCTGTTTCCTTTGCCTTTTGGACGTATTACGTCAGGTTTTCTGAGCAGAAACTGAGCCCTTGCGCTCTGATACCAAATGTCGAGGGTTCAATTCCACCTTAGGCAGCCCGACATTCACGGCCAAATGTCAGTAAAAATAGGTTAGCAGCTGTTATTTTTTTTATCACTAAGTCACGTAAAAAAACAAAAGTAGTTTCACGAGCATTGTGCGCCTCCAAAAACCTTCGACTCCAGCTATTTTTAGCTTGCTGTGTAACGTGAGGGATTCATTGAAAGATTTGGCAAATTTATCAGTGGCTTATATAACTTAAAGAAAAGAAATGCTACCAATACAAAAAAATATTTTCTTTCTTTCCTAGAAACAACTTTTCTTTTTTTAAATATCCTAACCGTCGCCATTTGTCTTCATGTACTGCTATTAACTCTCACCTCACATGGAAAAAAATTAATATAGCATGGCATAAATAAGAAATTTCCAATTTCCGTGTGGACAGGTGGTACCCCTCGATACATGTCATTTCAATATTTAATAAATATTCGGTGACAGATATGTCATCTTCGTCAGATCACTACGCAGTAAAGCAAGTATGACAGTAGAAAAAAATAACTTTACTACGATAGGACTATCCCTGAATTCTGATAGCAGGGCCCAAAATCGGCCAACTATGGTGATATTGCGGTCATTGTTAAAAAATCCTTAATATTGTCGTCATTGTTATGCCACACAACGGGCTTGGCTGTGGGAGGGAATAGAGGCTTGCAATTATTTACTTGGAAAGAAGTCTGTAAACTTGCGTTTCGTCTGGCCTAAACTTGCAAAAAAATATTGTACTACATTCACCAGTGACTGTTCTAAGTGTGGGCTTGAGTGCGTGATGAGTCTCCCCCCAACCACTCAGATCACCACCAGAAAAAAAAAACTAGCATGCTAAACTTCACATCAAATGAATAAACTTAGCTTTCATTTATCTTATTTTTCATAAGTTAACTTTTAATTTCATTTAATTAACACGAAAATAGTTAACACCGGACAATAGTATAGGAAACCACACGTGTTGGAGGTTTTAATTGTAAGCGTAGAACTACTGAATTAGGCCTACTGAATTTGTTTGTAAGGGAAGGGACGCGAATGACCGAGAGCCAGCATTAATACCAACAAAAGGAAAAGCCAATGTTGCAGCCAAGTGATACAGATTTTATGCAGTCCGTGCTTCCACAGGCTCTGGATGGGGGGGGGGGGGCATAATGTTGCTGCTCACACCTAATTTGCACAACTTTTTGTACTGCATCCGCGGTAAAATTACTTGTATGTTGTGCTAACTTTAGTTTATCTTTCTTAATGCTTTATTCTTATTCTGATGCACGTATTAACAAATTCCAGTTACGTTAAGCAATCAAACTACTATTTACTATCAGTAAATAAACGCTGGTTTTCTTATCAGCAGCTTCGTTTGTCTTCAAATTAAAAATAGTACACCTGCCAACATTGCCCCTTGACTTCGCAGTGTTGGAAGAAACATATAAAGCGAACAACTAAATTGTGTAGCTAAATTGTCCCTCTTGCCGTCGTTGGGCATTTAACCCTGTTTTGTTTTGTGATCCCTAGAAACTAAACCCAAAAAAAAAAAAAGCAAAACAGAGCAACAACGAAACAAACCATTATTATAACCACAATGTTTGCGTTGATGTTGTTAGCATTTTGGTCGCCTGCTGATTGATTGATTGTTTTATTGAGCTTGTAGGGCTACATACCATTCGCACATAGTATACTAAACTTACTAACATAACCTATCTACAGGGCTGTAGCTACCCACCTTGGCGCCCAAGGCGAGCTAACAGAGCGGCGCCCCTTCCCCTCTATCCCCCAATAGTTATTTCAAGAAAAAAGTTTACGGATATTATATTGAGGCTTGCATAACTAAATACTAACTACGTCTAGTAAATGAGAGAGACCTGTGCTGGGTACTTAAGGCGGTTGAAGACAAATGAACATTAACGAATTAAAAAAAAGTGCTTTTTATCGAACTAACGTGATTTCATTATAATTTTGTCTTGTTAACTGATCAAAAACACTCAAATAAGATGGTAAAGAGATGAGAATAACTATTTCGCTATAACAAATTTAAAATAAACAACTCAAAATAACTAATTCAACCGCAAAAAAAAAACATTTTATACTCTAATTTTCGCATTTTTCAGGTGCAAGCCTTCCTTTAAGAAGCAAGTAAACTGAAATACCTCTCTGTAAACTTTTTTTATTTCAGTTTTCGGTTTTTTGTTATTTGTGCAACGAGCATTAAACCAAGTCCACGCAAACACGTTTCTTCTTACAGCGTTGTGAACTACGTGCTTTACCACTCACTTCCACGGTTACACGGTTGGCAGTAAT
Source organism: Lithobius niger (assembly GCA_023313725.1). Classification (NCBI taxonomy): domain Eukaryota; kingdom Metazoa; phylum Arthropoda; class Chilopoda; order Lithobiomorpha; family Lithobiidae; genus Lithobius; species Lithobius niger. The sequence goes on along the minus strand of JAHWFP010140309.1, from coordinate 42,619 downwards.
TCGGCATGGCGCCCCTAGGAAGGCGGCGCTCTAGGCGGACGCAATGCTCGCCTTGCCCTTCCTACGGCCCTGCCTATCTGTAACACTAAACCAAATGCCCAACAGAAGTTAACGACCACGGCTGCTTTGACTTTGACTTTATTGAGCTGGAAGACCCCAAAGATCATGCATGCGCTCAAAACTAACCTACTTAACTAGCTTAACTTAACTTAACACTATAACAACTGGAAAACCAAACAACCGTTGAAGACCAAACAACTAAACAAGCAAACAACCGCACCTAACCCCACAGTGAAACCCCCGGCTAAAGTACCAATGCAAAGGGGGGGGGGGGAGCAATCAAGTAAAACGGCCTGTGGCTCTGCAAAAGTCTAACACTATCCTAAGGGAATGTTGCAATGACGCCAAAAGTGGGGGCACCCCCAGGACTTCACGCATAGGGAAACAATTCATTTTCCCACTCATCGATTCCTTAAGTCTGGTCTAACAATCACAGATGTAGCAAAGGAATCATCACCCAGCAAATTAAAGTTCCAGCAATAGTACATGCTGAAGACACTACGTACACGTCATTGTGTATCAGCTCAGCCTCCACACGAACTGTATATATTGTTATTACACCTTATGTGTACGTTGTCAGTAAAAAAGTCCACAACATATTTCCTGCCATTGCACAAGTCGTATAGAGGCTGGCTGGTACACAGTGATGTGCACTATCAGACTGTATGGTTACTACTAAATAGCACGAAATCAACGATGTTGAGACACCTTTTTCGTATTGAAATCCTTTGTTCATAGTTCTAAAACAAATCTTTTTGCTGCTCAGTAAATTCCGTTGATCTGCACACTGCACAGTGCGTCAATCTGCTACACCATTATTTAGTATTCAACGGCAGAAAACACAGGCTTAATGACGCAAAACGAAGCAGTATAGGTATCTGCTACTGCCAGTTTATGAATAACTTGATTAGCACAGTTGACACCAACAATAGCAGTTCATTGAAAGACACGGGTGAATAGCGCGGTTCTGGATAAAATCCTATACATCATCCTATATAGGGCCCCGTCGAAATCCCGACAGTCTAAATTCCGAAATTTAAAATCTCGACGGGTTAAAATCCCGATTTAAAAAAAAAAAAACACAATCGAAATTCCGACAACTTAAAATCCCGAGTCTTATTCCCGAAAACTACGAATCAGAATATGGCAAGTTTTTTGGTTCACTGGTAAAAAGCATGGTACGAAAAGAACCTACATTGTCGAGTTTGCGTGTAATACAGGTTTTTGAACTTTGGTTTAAGACTTTTGCACTTTGCTTTAACATTTATGTATCTGGATTTAACGCTTTTGTATTTTGCTTTAATACTTTTGTATACCTTGCTTTAACACTTTTGCACTTGAATTTAACACTTGTGTACTTTACTTTAAAGCTGAAATATAAAGTATATTCGAAAATGTTACAACCCTTATGTAACAAACAAACTAGAAAAAGAAAATGGGAAAAATGGCTCTGAAATACTTGAAAGTCATTACAAAACCAACAAGAGTAAGTCGGACAGACAGAAAATCACAACTGTTAGTCTTTTAATTTGTCATACGAATTTAAATTCGGTAAAACAAAAAGTTTTTAACGTAGAAAAATTATTGTATAGGCTACTGAAATTGACCTTACAGGAAGGGTCATCAGAAATATTGGTACAAAAGTGAAATAATTTCACAACTATAGATTTATTATTTTTACCACATTGTTTCCCTCCTTATCGGTAAGGAAATTGTTGATGGGGGGGGGGCAAACGTTTATGACTAGTGTGATGAAGGGGAGGGGATTCAAAAAGGGCGAAATTTGAGTGACGTCATTTGTGTAGGACCCGTATTTTTCTGTTGCCTACCCGACATTGCGGCTGGCATGAAACTTCCCTGTACGACAGTACCGGAGTTTTTAGTTTCTTTTTCAGTTGTTTTCTTGGAGCGACGTAACAGAAATTCTTTAATTATGTTGTCATGACAATTCAGTAAATTGTTTAATTTTTCAGTGTTAAAACAAAATTCGAATGCATAAAAGTTAAAGCAAATTGAAAAACCTGTACGTTCAGTGGCATTGGCTTATTCGTGTTAGTGAAGACAAAAGAGCGTATTACAACTGATAGGCGCATTTTCAAGAAACGTTAGGTATATATATAGGCGTAAACTGGGTGAATTAAATGTCTATGTATCACTTGTTTTTAAATTCAATACTAAATTGAACATTGAGAGCTAACTAATTACTGACAGGTGCAACAGAACGAATTGGCTAAAGTTCCTAAAGTTGAAAACGCATGAATATTTAATGGTTCAAGTGAGAAATAAAAATGAACTTTGGAACTGGTGCTCTGAACGCAGAAAGTTGTTGACTTATGGTAGCACTGTAATCACTGTTTTAGTGGGAAACCAACATCACTTGAGAAACTTTAAAGCGCACAACCTGCACGCACCAAATGCAACTAGGGCAGACGTTGCTAATTTCGCTGCAAGGGTTAAAAACGAACTCATAAAACTAGTGATACGCCAACTCAAATAGTTCATTTTGTGCTCGCTCGCAACTCGTCGTTGTTTTGACGATCCGGCGAATCCAAAAGTTGGTGCTTTTTCTGCTTTTGCACTGATACAAGCTGTGACTCCTTTTCGTACAGAGACTAATCACTATCACCAACCCTCAACGAGCTGGTGTGGCTGATTTTGACCAATATGTGCAAAAATCAAATTGAATATCTCTTTTCACGAATGAGGAATACGAGATTCGTCAGTTCGCGAAGGAAAATAAGATGGAAAAAAAAAGGTATAAATTCAGCAGCAGTGTTCGTTTAGAAGAGATACTAATTCGATTTCATGCCTGCGATGCTGGACAAATTGGATTGACGAAAATAATGGAGAGTCGGGGTTGACAGCAAAGTTTTTAAAGTTAATGTTTTCGATAATCACACTCCACCTTTGAAGCTGATGCTTAAATTCTGTCCAAGCAGGTTCAACAAGGCTACAGGTATCAATACAAAAGTACAATGAAGCAAACCTATTACACTGAAAACAAGGATCCATACTACATCTGCAGCAAAAGAAGAATTCTGTGTCTTCTACTCAAATGGGTCGAATACACAACCTTCCTTTTACATGCATGTCATACACACTAAGCAATGAACACGTGCGAGGTTGTTTCCAAACTTCAAGTACCAACGAGTCTAAGAAAGGAGAGCTCTAAAGTTCAAACACCAAATCCAACTAGGTTTTTTTAGATGTCACGCTAGAAGTGAAATGAAAAATAGGTAAGGGGTTAAATATACAAACAAAATAGTTATACATGGCTTTTGAGAAAGCGAACATAATAAAGGTGTGACCAGGACCTTTCCAGTGCGTCAAAGTCATGCACGAATTTACGTGTTCCTACACCAACGTAACTTGGTTTAGTTACATTCCTACAGCATAGCCTACAAAACAGTAATCCTAAAAAAGGTGCTAGTCCAGCAGCCTGTTTGATTAGTCCCGTCAGTAAAAATGTATTTATTACTAATGATAACTAAAATGTATGTTGTCTTTAGATGACGAATAGGTACTTTTTAATCCATTATTTTAGCATGAACAGGTGAATATGTGACGAATAGAACATAAACATGATTAATTTTTTTCGCCAAGTGAAGAAATCTCCTCTAAAAAACAAAATTCGTAATACCTTTTTAGGGCAATATGCTACTCATTACAAACAGTGTACAAATGTAAAGAATGTTGATTTACGTGAAATAGTCATTTTTTATGATTGTTGAAAGTTAACCTTCATAACAGGGAGACAAACACTAGGTTTCGTGAAGAGAGTTGGAAGAAAACGTTATTGAGTGATGATGTTTCGTAATAGCTGCGTAATATAGATGAGACTTGTGCCCGTGTGCATGCTGCGCACCGCCCCCCCCCCCGCCCCGCCTCCCTCTAGGTGTTTGGTCTTTGGTTTTAAATTTATCAAACCAAAGACCGAACATGTGAATAGCTCCCATATATGCCCTCTCCCCCACAATTACTTTAACCCTCAATCCCCACACTCCTGCCCCCTCCCGGATTCGCATACGTGTCCCCCCATACACGCTTGGCCGCCTCCCCCTCCCCGGAAACGTCGCCCCGTGACATTCTCCCTTTGGTGCAGCCCCGGAAAATTCGCTGGCGTGTGTTTGAGTGAAGGCTAAAAAAAAACCCTATCACTGAGAAATTCAGCATTCAGTAAGCAAGTAATCCCATATTTAAGTTAATCCTTTGAAACAATTCACTTCGGTACCGCGCATTGCCCGCCACACACACTTGCCCTGGCACCCTCTCCCGCGCACCCCGAAAACGCCGCCCCGTGACATTTCCCCTTTGGTGCAGCCCCGGAAAAGTCGCATGCGTATGTTTGACTGAAGGCTAAAAAAAAAGCCCTGAGAAATCCAGCATTCAGTAAACAAGTAACGGTGTTTAAGTTATTCTTTGAAACAATTCACCTCGATACCGTGCATTGCGACATTGTTGCAAGCAACGATTGTTGCAGCCTAATTAAAAACAATTCAACTCCTTTCTGGAAGTGAACATTTAGGAAATAAACGCGCCTTTCCATCATATCAGGCTGTCAATTTCGAGGGGCCTCGAAATTCAGAACCAATCGTGGTTTGGTTTAAAGTTGTCTGGTTTAGTAGACACGGGTTGTTTTTTTTTTTTTTACGTCAAACGCCGACAATGACACAGTCAACGCGACTAAAACTTAGTTGGCCTCTTTGGTACCACGACAATACCAAAAAACGAACCCAAAAACGGTGCGGCAGGTCTGGAAAGTGGCGCCATCTCTTCGAAGACTTTGGAAATAGTGTTATAACCCGAACTTGTAGTCCAAGGCGACATGGCAGGTAATTCAATAGACGGTGACATGGCAGGTTTAGTAAGTGGCGCCATCTGTTCAAAGACGTTGGAAAAGTGTCCCAACCCGAATTTGAAGGCGAATTCCGTCAACAGATGGCACTACAGGGTGGGGTACTTGATTGTACGACTGAATGGCGTAGCCGGTGACTTGGCCGCCTGCTCCGTATTATATATGTAGATTTTTTTATGGGCGTTTTTTTTTCTACGGAACGCGAATTTTCTTGTTTGGCAGTGCATCGAATATCAGACTGTTGAAACATACTGAATTTTAGATAAAGGATGGAACTTCCAACAATATTTCGAGAAATTTACTAAATGCATGCTCAAGTCAGGTTGGGCACTAACGCAAAAGTTCTAATTTTGTGTAGCAAGTCAGAAGACAGCTTCAAACGCGTTTTTCAAAAATTGTCTGCATTCGCTCAAACGCATGGTTGCAAACTATCTCCGCCAATCATACTGACCCACTTCAAAAAAGCTTCCGTCAACGCTTTCGAAACGGGAATTCCCAGATGCAACAAGCAATCTGTGAAACTGTGTTGGGAGAAACTAGTGAAGCAAAATGCCTGGAGAAAAATTCAAGAGTATGGGTTAGGAGCGGTTTAGGGTTCGGACGACCACTGTACCTCGTATCCTGGCCTTGGCCTTTCTTCCTCTGATAAAATTCCAGACATTAATGTTCTCAAACCCTAAATGTGTCACAAGTTGTAAAGTGGTTTGAAGATAATTATGTGCATGATGGAAGAATAAGACTAAATTTGAAAACGGGAAGGTATGTCCGAACGCAGCCTCTTTTTCCACCAACGTTTTAGTCAATAAGTGAGCAAGTGTGGGTCTCTAGGAACCAAAATCTCTTAGCGGCTTGGTACCTGCGTCTTAATGCTCTTTTAGTCAAAATCATGTGGGTTTGTGCACCATAACTGACCACTTGCGAAAAGAGCATATACGTGTAATTAGCAGAAAAGAAGATGGAGTCAGAGGTCGGACTTTCCCCTTAAGAAGTGGTACACCGAGTCTGAAAAACGCAAAGCAAGCACAATTGGTGACAAGCACAATCGAACAACCCTTTCTCATGGTAGATTGGCTCGCAACATTGCTCCGTAATCTTTTTGATGTTTCATTTCCCTTATCGGAATTTATTGCTTCACACATAAAATATACTATGGGTTTTAAGAATAACTGACACTGACAGGGTGTAACAGAATGATTGGACCAGTGTCCACCGTTTCCGCATTGCGTATCTGATCAAAATGAAACTTGCAAGACCTTCGACAAGGTTGGTTAGAGGGCCATTTGCACATTAGACATTTAAGTTAAGCTGGATACGTCATTCCAGGTCATGACGTTTTTTTTTTTTTTTTTTTTTACTTTTTACCTGAAGGTCGTGGACCACTGGAGTAAATTTGAAAGATATAGGCAATCATTAAACAACACCAACCCAAAAGACAGCACAAAAATCGGAAAATAAATGTAAAGACTGCGGACAAAAAAACAGTAAAAGCTGCCATTGAAAAGCTTAACGTTCAAGTCAGTAAAACAAATTGGCTGCAAGGTGCTTGAGATGCACCCTATACCTCACTTGTTTGTTTGCCTTTTTTTTTGTAACGGTTGCTTATTAACCGATTTACGTTATGTCTTTAGGGGTGATATTGATGTATGATTCCCTGCATCTTCCAAATTTGCACTAGTGGTTACAAAGTTCGCGTATAAAAAAAAAAATGGGGTGAGTTAGAACGGACACATCAGGCTGTCGGGATTCCGTAGCACACAAATGGCACACTAGCATCAGAAGCGAACCTTGTATGGTTAGTGACGGACCATCGTTTGGCTGCACTGTGTTCTGATTATTATTATTTTATTATTGTTCGGCATTTAGACGAAGTCTTTCACGTCTATATGCCGTAGGATACCTTTCCTTGAATTTCGTTAGATCTTTACGATATCCAGCAAAATCTCCCAATAAAATTAATTAATGCCCATCTTTAATAAGAATGACGTGAAGTATTTCCCGCTTTTACACTGTATAATGAGCGACATATGTTGAAGAGCCTAAATTTGCCACATTCGCTTTTGATGGTGTCAAAATCGATGATTGTGCACGATGTGCGCACAACGGTTTTTGTGCCACAGTGAAAATGCTTCTGTTACTTCTTACATCCGAGTTCAAAAGCTTACCAAACATGTGCAACTTGGCAATTTTGTTTGTTATGTGTAATAAAAGCAACAAAAAAAAAGAGAAAAATTTATAATGTTGCACCAGGCTTGTCAGTATGTTTTTGAACTCAGATGTAAGAAGCAAAAGCTGTAACATTTCACTATACGTTACCCAGAAAATCTATTGATTGCTTGTTATCTTAGTCTGCAGCGATTTTTAATAGGCTTCTGTTTGGTTGCGGTCGGTGTAGGTTCTTGTAAGTGACCTCCGAAATTTAGGCAGAGGCAGAATGTATGTATGTATACCTTCTTAGAAAATTTAAGAATTTTTAGAAGTTATAGAATAGTATCAGCAACATTAGGTTGGAACCCGCACTTCTGCAATACCAACATTCAAATAGTTCAGAACAACAGTAATGGAACAATAAAGCTGTTTTGCTTTTATATATGTAATAATACATTTTTACTTTCATCATTTTTTATTTTACGTATCCCTTGGTGGGAGGAGGGGGGATATCTGGTTCAATGGCACTTCGACAGCTATAGGTCATTAGAGCCAACCTCAGTCACAGTGCAGTGGCCAGGATTGCCACTGCGCCACTTATTACAGAGATGTTAACCAAATCCTATCGTTTATCTGTGCCTCCTAACAAATTAAAAAAACCTGGACAGGATAGAATCATCGCCCAATTGACATGCAATGTCTCGCGGAAGGTGGAAACGGCTATGAACACCATCAAGATGGTAACAATCGACAAGAAAGTGACGGACCGTGAGAGGCCGGTGGCACCAATGACGTTCATGAGGAATAATCCCCTCAATGTGACCAATACGCAGATAGGCTAACACCACGTCTTCCCGGCGACTGTGGCAACAAGCCAAGTGCTATTAATGGAGAGTCCCTTTAATAGCCGGAAACTTATTCTGTCTGCTTGTCCCACAAGGCTTGCCAAGCAGCGAGCAATCTCAGACTTGGAGCTGGAAAGGCGTCTGAGGGCACAAGGCTCAGATCCCAATCGAGGGGACCAGAAGGGCTCCTTTAGCTCAGCATCAGCACGTTCATTCCCAGCTATCCCGACGTGGCCCGAGATCTAGCATGACTTGTGATCTGCTTGGCCTGGCAAGTGGGAAAGCAGAAATTGATTCGTTGTGTCAAGGGGTTCCGAGGGTTGTATGTCACCTAGGAGTCCAGGGCACTCATGGAATCACTAAAGATGTGTGTGTGTGTGCCCCAAATATCAACGATCTATTCAACAGCTAGACCAAGTACCAAAAGCTCTGCCGAAAAAACATAATAGCCTGATGGTAGGCGACGGGAAACAGTCACTCCCTCATGCACACAAGGACATGCTATGCCAATTCCTGACTTCGAACCATCAGTGTAAAGCCACTCAGCTGATATCCGGCGTACAGATAACACAGCCGCCGGAACTACTGTAAGTACCTTCCTGGTGGAGTGGAATTTTTTGGGAGGGATGCCAGACAGGTGAAAAATTGCCACTTGGGACACGCTTACTTGCATCTCCTTAAGTCTCAAGACGTGGGGCAATTCAAAAACCATCTCCCGACAGGACAGGAGCACCACCACCCAGCGTCTGCCTCCTCTCAAGTATGGCCCAAAAACCATAGGGCAAGCAAGACTGAATGGCACAGCTCGCAGTCGAACAGTGTCTTGAATGGCTAGCTGCTTCCGGCAATGTGCCATTGAGGGGGCTTGGATAATAGAGGGTTATGGCCCTTTGGGTTATTTGTTCAAGGGAGCTCTTCCTCCCCTTATTGGAGAGTGAAAGGGGAATTACAAGGAGTTTCTGTTCAAGCAACACAATTCGATTTCTAATTTATTATCTGTACACAAGAAGAAAGTATAGGTTTTATTTTATGACGTTTTCCATGTCGATGGTAAATATGCATTTATTTTATCTTTATATCAATATTAAATGGTATACCTGGCTTCTTTTATGGTCTCTACTTTATGGCTTCTACGTGGTCTCCAATCAAATACAAAAGAACGATGTCATGAAGTACATCGTCGTTAGAGTACTTAATGACACAATTACGTCGTTTCTCCAAGTAAGGCAAGAAGCTGTAAGGATTTAGATTTGCTTAATAGGTTCAAAAAACGTCGTATGATGAAAACATCAAGGTAACAAAGTACTTAACAATGTTGGATTTTTTTCCATCTTTAACATAAGTAGTTTAAACAATTCGTGAACTTTCATATAGACGAGACCTACGGAAACGATACGATTCCGAGATGGTGTTAAACCAAATTATTGGCATCTAAAATAATTATGATGCAATTTATGAGCTCCTGTTGCATCTCTTTTTTTTTACAAAAATGCTAATTTGTTGCGAAGAAGTTTTACTCACTTAAAAGCAATTAATAAAAAGTTAAGTGACAGAAAAGAAAAAAAACGTATAGGTTCAGCTTTCATTTCAGTTTTTGAAGATTGTTGTGGATTTCAGGATTTTGGTTTTTTGTTACGAGTGTTACACACCCCACTTTCCATAGAAATGTCAGAGCGTAAGGGGCTGTTTATGCACGCGTTTTGTGTCGCGTGACGCCCGACGGCGAAAGCCTTTCGTTTTGTGAAGCATTTTTTTTTTTGCACTGCCGCGCGTTTCAGCTGCCGTCGTGTTTCGTAAAACATGCTGTCGTGTCCTAGGAAATGTCAGCAGCAAATGTCGCGCCACTGTTTCTAAGTACTTGGCTGTCTGAGAGCCCGTTTATACATTGGCACATCTTGTCGCGATACACACGACAGCCAGCATGGCCCAGCCACGACTGTGCGATTTGCCCCGCAATTACTCGAGCTGACGGACGGCAAATGTCACGTGCATAAACACAAACCCACAAGGCGTGTGCCATTTGCCTTCCTTCGGGGGTCACGCGACACAAAACGTGTGCATGACGGAGCCATTACAACGCGGCAAATGGTTTTGATGTCCTGTCATACCATAATTCCATTAAGGATTGCAGTAAGGATTGGGGAGGGGTGGCCGATAATAGGAAAGAGCTGATCCCTTGAGTGCCACAATACTGGTGTCCAGGGTAAAAGGCCCCTTTAGAAACTTGCGTGGTTTTATTCACCATAAGCTTACATCATTAGGCCTATCAGTATCCGAAACGACAAAAATGGTCTGGTGCGATCTAACCGGCGATCTTAAAATAGAAGGATATGTGTATTGCTGTTGCAAGGAGAAACATTCTGTGGCCCAATAAAAAAAAAAAAAAAAAACCAAACAGTTTCTGTTAACTAACAATGAACAAATTCTCTCAACGAAATTCAATCTGTGAAGCTGTTGAAAGACGTGCAATGTACTTAATCGATGCACAAAGTTCCTAAGAAAGACACGTCTAAGCCCGTGTACGGAACACTGCTTTGTTGAACTCAGACTTGAAATGACTTGATTACCATAGTGCTGGTCTCCACCCGATCTTTCAAACGTGTGACGTCATTTCCAGTCTGAGTTCGGATTTCGGAGCTGGGATTCACTTCTTTAGTGTCACTGGTTGGTGGATTGCCTCCAACTTGCGTATAAAATCCATACACTGGTGGAATACAGCTTAACTTGCTGATTTTGCAATTCTGGCCCTTCGTTAGAGGCACTGACTCAAACTGGATATGACATATTTTCAAGTTCAAGACTGATCATTACAGAAAAAAACTTGATATCGTGTTATTCGAATATAGAATGAATTACACAAAATGGTGGCTGAATTCTCGAATTATGCTGTAAAAACTAGTGTTTTAAGATAAACACATTTTAGACACACCTAGAAAACCTTTTAAGGATTTTTAAATTGAAAACCAAGTATATAAACGCGTTTTACAAAATAGCACTGGTTAGCAGAGATCTTTCAAAACATTGGCACTTTTAATAATGTTGCAGACTTATAAAGCGTATAAAACACTAGCGTTCAGTTTGTAACACTTTATTAACACAGACTTAAAACCCATGTAGCGACAGAACCGTTTAAAATAAAACTCTATAGTGTTTATATATGAAAAAAAATCGTTTACTCATTTTACAACACAAGTCAACATAAACGTAGTTTTCGTTAAAAATAGTTTTTTTCCAAAAAGTATGCATTGTAATAAAAATATAAGTGTTTATTTTAAACACTTTTGTCGCACCTGTATTTCAAGCATTTATGAAGTGTTGCAAATTGTCCCCCAACGTTGCATTTTAAACACATTTCAATTCTGAAATACGATGAAATGCTAGTGTTTTGAAAGATGTCTTCTCAATGTCAAATAGGTTTATGTTTGCTTTTTTCTAGCTGAAAACGTGTAAAAACGGTCTCTAATTGTGTCTAAAATGTATTTGTTAAAAAAGGCCTATTTGTAGCTTGCTGGGTTTCCAGGCCTGCTACGAAACTTTGTAATGTTTCTGGATTCGGCCTACAGCCACAGACCATACGTGTGTTTTTAGCTCCTATCAGATTAATACATTATTATAATTTGGTTCCTCTTTATAAACTTTTAATTGTTCACAACTTCAGTTTTAATACTGATTTTTACAAGTTGTACTTTGTTTTAGTTTAAACGTATAAGTCGTACTGTATGGCTTAATTTTGCTTAAATGAAGTTGTACTACTGAATTTTACGAATTTTTTGTTGTACTTTACTTTTACGTCATAAGTGTTACTTAATAAATCGGACAAGATTCACTTTAAAACATGAACAAAAAAGTTAATCTAGCAAGGGTTCAATAATAAAACTAAAATAAGGAAATTTTTAAATATCAAGTCTCTGCATGTACACAATACTTTTCGCCATAGATCTGTTAATGGATTTATGGTGGCAAATACAAATTCTTTTTTGATATTCGTGCTGTAGTCAATTAATTTATGATTATTATTATTAAACAAACAAACAAACAAACATTATTATTATTTTATTGATGACAACAAAAGACAGGAAGCTCTTATCCATTCTAAGACATGTCATCTTCATTTAATCGAAAACATCAAAAGGCCTTATAGAACTACTAAAAAAATACTCAATAAAGCTGCAAAACAAATTTTATAGCCCTAACACACCTAAAAGTACAAGAGATATTAAAAAAAATTATGACACTTTATGACATAATTCAATACACTGTACTTGTAGGAATTATTTTAAAAGCTAATGAAAATATCCAATTAAAAGATCAACAAGAAATAATTAGATCTGGTTAAAAGAACACAAATTCCCATGGGAAGAGAGGGTTAAATTTCTTAGTATCCAGTTTTTTTTTAACAAGCTACCAAATAAATTAAGGTATTTAACAGCAAATAAATTAAAACATAGATTTAAAAGTTTGCAATGGAACAATAAAATATTTTTTTTTAATACTTTTTATGACTTTTATATGTAAATAGTAAGTAAGTTCTATTGATGTTATATATTTATAAATCATTACTAACGGAGTCGCTCACTTCGCTCGCTCATTCCGCGTTGTCTCGCTGCGCTCGAGGAGATTTCTTGCTGCAACACTTATGATACAGACAGACCATCCACATAAATAACGATCAAGCAAATTATAAGAGTGTCGTATGCGATATCGGTTATCTGGAGAGAAGGTCAATATTATTTTTTTACTTCCAAAGAGTCAAGCAAATAGATCAAGCAATTTATCAGAAAAGCGCTGTTTCTGATCACAAACCCTGATTTTCTTTCGCTTCGCTCACTCAATCAGCGCAAACATTTCCTCAGAATAGTGACTGAATCAATGTAACCGCCAAGAACCACACATCACTTATAATTCATGTTAGTATACACTTTATATGGGTTTTCTTGTTTTACTTATTTTAAAAATATTGTTCTTTACGTTCTGCTCAGTACAGATTTTTCCATGGGCGTCTTATCACTTCACTTTCTGATGATCCCTCACTCGGAGAAAAATCTGCAGACCGTCAGATGTAATCTCCTACGAAGGTGAGAGATGAAAGATTGATAGAGCAAAGCGAGACACACATTGAAAAGGTTTAGTTTACGTGGAAATCGCTCGCTTTGCTCGTTCAAACCACGCACCTCCGTGCTTCAGAAACACGAATGTCTGACACCGTTTTAAAACCAAATCTATTGTTTTGATTTTTTCTTGCATCAAGTCAGTTAATACAAAACCGATTTTAAGATCTATATGTGGTGTGTTGCAAAATACGTTGTCCTTTTCGGCTAATTCGGCCGCGTCTCACTGCGCTCCAGATCATCTCTCTTTGCTCGAGGAGGTTTATATGAACAAACTATGACGTCATGAACAAACCTCATGAGGGTTTAAAAAAAAAACACTTTGACGTTATTTTTCAGGGTTTTTCGCATATTTGAGGGTGATAATATCAAGTTACAGTGATGAAAATAGGCCTATACAGTGATGGGCAATTTATTTATCTTTCGTTTGGTCCTACTCCCATCTTTGTAGGTGCCTTGGTTCCGGAGGAGTAGAGGTACAAACACACACACACACACACACGCACATCATCTACACTAGTGGAGTCGCTCGCTCATTCCGCGTCGTCTCGCTGCGCTCGAGGAGATTTCTTGCTGCAACACTTATCATACAGACAGACCATCCACATAAATAACGATCAAGCAAATTATAAGAGTGTCGTATGCGATATCGGTTATCTGGAGAGAAGGTCAATATTATTTTTTTACTTCCAAAGAGTCAAGCAAAAAGATCAAGCAATTTATCAGAAAAGCGCTGTTTCTGATGTCAAACGCTGATTTTCGTTCGCTTCGCTCACTCAATCAGTGCAAACGTTTTCTTCAGAAACGTTACTGAATCACTGTAACCACCAAGAACCACACATCACTTGTAATTTGTGTTGGTATACACTTTATATGGGTTTTCTTGTTTTACTTATTTTAAAAATATTGTTCTTTACGTCCTGCTCAGTACAGATTTTTCCATGGGCGTCTTATCATTTCACTTTCTGATGATACCTCACTTAAAGAAACATCTGCAGAACATCAGATGTAATCTCCTACGATGCTCCTACGATAGAGCAAAGCGAGACACACATTGAAAAGGTTTATTTTATGCGAAAATCTTTCGCTTTGCTCTTTCAATCCACGCGCCTCCGTGCTTCAGAAACACGAATGTTTGACACCCTTTTAAAACCAAATCTATTGTTTTGATTTTTCCATGCATCAATTCATCAATTCATTGGTTAATACAAAACCAATTTTAAGATTTGTATGTGGTGTGTTGCAAAATACGTCGTCCGTGCATCCTTTTCCAGATCATCTCGCTTCCCTCGAGGAGGTTATCATGAACAAACTATGACGTCATGTTAATTTCCATAGGGTGATCATTCATCGAAACCGAGATAACGGGAAGGCTTCCAGCTATGAAATTGGACGAATGGCTGCAGTACGATACGAACTGCGTACCTTTTATGGTTTGGAGCCAAGGGGTGTAACGACGATGGCGTGGGTTGGCGCGTAAGTACGAAAATATTGTTATAACCATTGTTAGTATTGTCGGCATCGTCTCTCATTCGACAGCCAAAGTTCGGACAATGACAACGTGTATACTGACGTGCGTGCCGAAACACACACTAGTATAGCACGATAAATCTCAACAACGTTGCTAAAGAAATTGTATTCAGGTCCAATTCACGAAAAATAAATACAACTCTGAAAACAAAGCAAAATAAACAAAGCCAAAAACTGGTGAAGAGGCCACCAAGTTGAGAATGGTTCGGCCTATAGGCAAAAGGTAGTATAGTAGCAAATTGTTGAGAACCAATTTCTTGTTGACGTGCCACTTTATTACACATCTGCACGCTAGTAGAGTTGAGTTTATTACACAATTTTTAAAAAAGGACTGATATCATATCAAAAAATCAAAACTGGTAAAAGGAGCCGCCAAGTTTCGAATGGTTCCGCCCTTCAAAGAAGTGATATCAACACATCAAAATATTCGACAACTTAATCGCACCGAATAATACTTTGGACGTTAAATGAAAACTTGAACATTGCTACCGAAAATAGCAATATTCTATTTTCATTTAACCTCGAACTATTAAGCGGTGCGATTAACTTGGCGAATGTTTTGGCGTGTTGATATCACTCCTTTGAAGGGCGGAACCATTCGGAACTTGGCGGCTCCTTTTACCAGTTTTGGTTTTTGATATGGTTACTAGTTACTGGCTAACGCTATTTTTGTTTCATGAAAATAAATTCTTCCATGCGGTAAATAAAGCTGGCTATTAGCTCATTTTAAATATTTTGCTCTGTAGATGTGCCCTTTCCATATGGACCTTTCTAATTAAGTGGTTCAGGGGTTAGGGCGCTCTAAACGACCTCAATGATTGTTTTACATTGTTTTAAACATTGTTATTATGCAACAATGCCAATCAGCAAACGCCAACTGCAAGACTGAAGATCAAGTGTTTGTTTCCAACAAACCGTAATTGATAAAGATACAAAACATAAAAAAAAAAGGAAACGCCAGTAAACTGAACATTAAACAAATCCTTGCTTTTGCAAGAAGATACTGCAGTACTAATAAGAAATACTGATCATGTGAAAAAAGGTGACGGCTGTCCTCAAAATGTAACGAAAGCCAACAACAACAAAGAAAAAAAGAAATGGACCAGAAAACTAGATTCGTGTTTACGTCTCAAAATTGTTTATAAAAATTGAATTTGATCAATTTGGACCAAAAATATCTGATATCTACCCCAAAACAAAACTTGTTAAGGATTCCCGCCAAACTTTTCGGCCGTGTGAAGTCGTGATGTCAAACGCCAAGCTCTTTCGCCAAGCTGATCCCACCGACCAAGCCTTCAAGTGCTGTAAGCAATTTTCAGATATTTCATTTAACCTTCGAACTATTACTCGGTGGGATTAGCTTGGGGAAAGAGCTTGGCGTTTGACATCACGACTTCACACGGCCCAAAAGCTTGGCGGGAATCCTTAACAAGTTTTTTGGGGTAGATTCTTAATAGCCCGTCCTTCATTCATGCTTCAAGCGATTGATCCGAGTCTTCAACCATTCGTCAAGGTGATTTCGTACAAATCGTGCTCATTATTGCCGATACCATACTTTTATACCTGTCAGTCCAAAACTTATACGGATTCATGGTATGTTTCACCGTTACAAGTGTGGCACCCCGATTTCTTACGCCAAAGTTAATCCCACTGACTATACAATTAAACGAAGAGCTTGAAAGTTCTTTACCGCGAAATTTTTAACTATTTAAATTTAACATTTGAAGTCTTGGCGTGAGGAATATGCCCTTAGGTGTAGCGAAAGGTTAGGGCCTATGGCGCGCAGCCCGAACTCAATGAGTACAACGCGTAAGACAACAACACCCCCCCCCCCCCCCCAACCTTCAAGAAATATAGTCATTCGGTGAAGATGAGACGACTCAGTTGGCTTGCTCGCATATTTCATTGTTGCCGACCATTCCCTACTCTAATTTTTATTGTGGCGTTGCAGAAGGCATTGCAACCGCTAACTGTATAACGCCTCCGCTAAAAAATCAGGCAACGCAGCGATTAGGGGACTCATTGGATATGAGGTTATCCCATGCCCATCACCTACTCCATGAATTGCCTGATTATAGAAGGTTGCAAGGATATGCTTGCCGTCCACTCGGACCATCAAAAGGCCTGCATCGCTAAACTGTGTCACTGATTTTTATGTTGTCGAGCAAAAATTTCACCTTTCGACGAGTTTCAAGCTTTTCTGTCGCAATGTTATTTTTACTAATGTAAGGTAAACAGTTCAAAGAAGTCCACAGTTTATGAATCATTAATAACAAACAACATTTCGCTCCGTTTCAGAACCCTTATCATGTGTACTTAAAATAAAACCAATAATAAATGGCGAACTTTCAGGGATAAAAGTGATCACTCAGCATTTCTTTACGGCAGAAGGATAATGGCAAGAAAAAGGGTCAAAACAATAAAATCAAATTGGATTTGGAAAAATAAATAGGCTTGTTGAAGATGGAGCCGTTATAACCTCGAACCGTATTGGTCAGTAGCGTGGGACGAAATGGGGGGGGGCGGGGCCCCTAAGGTGAGCGATTATAAGAGTTTGTTGTGTCGCTTCTGGTGACGAAAAGTGGTAACTCGGAATTTGTATAAATTAAAGTATTATTTGAATTTAAAACTATACACTCACTACTTTCCAGTATCCAACGCGTTAATAACTTTTGTAGCACTTCCGTATATAGGTTAGAGTAATAAACACATTTTGGACCCAAAAAAACGTTTTTAGTCGTACAAATTCCATGGGCTGAGAAAAACCTCTTTCAAAACTGGAGCGTTTACAAGTGTTGTGAGTTCAAAATAAAACACTGTAGTGTTCAATTTGCACGCATTTTATAAATACACTAGTTGTGCCCGTGCGCATGCTGCGCACCCCCTCACACCCCACCCACCACCAGCACATCCCTGATCCTGCCGCATCTTGTTGCATCCCCTTCCTGCGCTCCCATAGTGTGGGTTCTGAATATCTCTCCGCCTCCCTCTGGCACCTCAGGTGTTTGGTCTTTGGTTTTAAATTTATCAAACCGAAGACCGAACATGTCAATGGCTCTCACATATGCCTCCCCCTCCCTCCCCCCACAATTACTTAACCCTCAATCCCCACACTCCTGCCCCCTCCCGGATTCGCATACGTGTCCTCCCCATACCCCAGTAGCAGAAAGACGGTGACGGGTGCCGTACGTCGCAGATTTTTTTCCGTTCCTGCAGATCGAAAACGCGACTGGTTTATTTCTCCTTTGTCCAAATCCGTGATTCAAAACATTCGCACTGTATTTACGAAATGACGATGAGAAGCTTTGATGGGAGTGACTCTGAAGTGGACATAGTAGATAAGAGTTTTCATCCTCCTAAATGGCCCTCCGACTGGATGTAGAAATATCAGGAAATTTTTGAAAGCTGCTCGAATATCAAAATTTGGAGCATCTTATTATCGACACTAATGACAGTAATATCAGCGCTCCAAACGAATTTCCCAATCATTTAATTTTAAAATTCATTTCCAGAACTGCTACAAATGCAAGTTGTCTACCATATTTTAAGTAGTTTACCTATGGTGGCTCCTGGTTAGCAGCCAGGCATCAGGCATCAATGGCTGAAAATTGAATTTAAAGTGAAAAATAAAGAACACAAAAGTCAATTTTCTGGATTGAACATAAAAGTATATTAATAAACAAAAACGGAACGTTAAATGTTTAGAGTAAGGATCTAAAAGTTAAAACCTATAAGGAACACGGACAAGCTTTGACAGTCAGGGTCTAGGTGTAAAATTTTGTCAATAAGAGCCGGGTAAGCATTAGACCCTTACTACCCGGTGGTTAGCTTAGTTCTAGTCTCTTCGGACTGAACGTGTGTATGAATGGTTGTAGCAGGTTTTCTTTGTTATTAGAATATTGTTACGAACTTTAATAACACAATTTTCTTGTGAAGTTTGGCATTTTGTCTTTTGATGCTTTAGAATTTTTTATTATATTTTGTAGATTTATGGTAGAGGATTACCATGATGCTCTCTGCTACGAATATGCTGGCATGTTACTAAATTGAAAAATGATTTTCAACGTAAAGCAAAGCAGGAAACGTATAACCATACTACCACTTGATCATCACATGGGTCATTGTAGGCGGATTTCCAGTTTTTCGTCAAAATGTATTTATTGCTGACCACCGGGTAGTAAGGGTCTAATGCTTACCA
>JAHWFP010140309.1:0-21130 GCA_023313725.1 Lithobius niger | reverse complement strand
CTTGTCCGTGTTCCTTATAGGTTTTAACTTTTAGATCCTTACTCTAAACATTTAACGTTCCGTTTTTGTTTATTAATTCGTGTTACTTTTAGAATTGCAGCTAAACTGTGCAGTTGACGGTCAAAGCTGATAGTTTAACACAAGAGACTCTAGGCTGACCCTTACTAATCTGGCTATCGCCAATGGTAACAATAGAAACAAATCCTTTAATCTTCAGTCTATGTCTTGCAGCTGGCGTTTGCTAATTGGTATTGTTGCATAATAACAATGTTTAAAACAATGTAAAACAATCAATCTGGTGGTTTAGAGCTCTGTAACCCCTGAACCACTTGACCAATTAGAAAAGGCCTTATGAAAAGGGCACATCTACAGAGCAATACCTGTAAAATGAGCTAAGAACCAGCTTTATAGGACAAATGGTTTGACCTGTAGAGAGGACAGACGAAAGTATCCCCAGAACAACAACAACATCATTAAGAAGAAGCGGAACAAGAAGTTGTCTATTTGGCCCCTGTCTGCATCTCGGGTTTGGCTGGACCGAATTGCACAATTTTTGGACTGCAGACAGTCCTTGACTAGTCAAGGCTTGATTCCAAATTTGGTTTAAAGATGTTTACTTTTGACGGAGTTATAAGCTCTCAAAGTTGAGAGTTTAACACAGAGGTCCTAGGTCGACCCTTACTAACACTGGCTATCGCCAGTGTTAATAATTTTCCCATAATGCTATCCTGTACGAAAGAATAACAATTTAAGGCGTTATGTCTCAGTGTCTGCAATAAATATAATGTGCAAATAGTCTGTAAGTCTGTACTGTATTTAAAAAAAAAGAAGAGCATGTAGGCTTTAACATTTAACAGTTTTAAATGTTTTAACAGTTAACCCTGCAGATTTGTGGGCGCTTATTATGTTCGTCGCTTATTATGTTAAAAAAAAACCTTATCACTGAGAAATCCAACATCCTTTGAAACAATTCACTTCGGTACCGCGCATTGCTCGCCACATACACTTACCCTGGCACCCTCTTCCCCACCCCCCGAAAACGCCGTCCCATGACAAAGAGGCATGCCCCTTTGGTGCAGCCCAAGAAAAGTGGAATGCGTATGTTTGACTGAAGGATAAAAAAAAAGCCCTGAGAAATCCGGCATTCAGTAAGCAAGTAACCCTATGTTTAAGTTAATCCTTTGAAACAATTCACCTCGGTACCGTGCATTGCGACATTGTTGCAAGCAACGATTGTTGCCGCCCACTTAAAAACAATTCACCTCCTTTCTGGAAGTGAACATTTAGGAAATAAATGCGCCTTTCCATCGTATCAGGCCGCCAATCGTCGTTTGGTTTAAAGTTTTCTGGTTTAGTAGAGACGGGTTTTTTTTTTTTTTTTTTAGCTCAAACGCCGACAATGGCACAGTCCACGTGACTAAAACTTTGTTGCCGCTTTGGTACCACAACAATACCCCCCAAAAAAAAACGATCCAAAAAACGGTGCGGCAGGTCTGGTAAGTGGCGCCATCTCTTCGAAGACTTTGGAAAGTGTTACAACTCGAACTTGTAGTCCAAGGTTGTCAATAGTTTGGTAAATGGCGCCATCTGTTCGAAGACGTTGAAA
The DNA here is from genome assembly GCA_023313725.1 of Lithobius niger. Classification (NCBI taxonomy): domain Eukaryota; kingdom Metazoa; phylum Arthropoda; class Chilopoda; order Lithobiomorpha; family Lithobiidae; genus Lithobius; species Lithobius niger. Next base: position 19,524 of record JAHWFP010140309.1, on the reverse strand, counting down.
AGTGTCCCAACCTGAATTTGAAGGCGAATCCCGTCAACAGAAGGCACTACAGGGTGGGGTACATGATTGAACGACGGAATTGCGAGATCGGTGACTTGGCCGCCTGCTCCGTATTATTATGTAGACTAGTTGTGCCCGTGCTCATCCTGCGCGCCCCCCCCCCCCCCCGCTTCCTCCAGGTGTTTGGTCTTTGGTTTTAAATTTTATCAAACCGAAGACCGAACATGCGAATGGCTCCCACTATGCCCTCTCCCCCACAATTACTTTAATCCCCAATCCCCACACTCCTGCCCCCTCCCCCATACATGCTTGCCGGCCTCCCCCTCCCCGAAAACGTCGCCCCGTGACATTCTCCCTTTGGTGCAGCCCAGGAAAGGTCGGTGGCGTGTGTTTGACTGGATGCTAAAAAAAATCGTATCACTGAGAAATCCAGCATTCAGTAAGCAAGTAATCCCGTGTTTAAGTTAGTCATTTGAAACAATTCACATCGGTACCGTGCATGGCGACATTGTTGCAAGCAACGATTGTTGCCTTCCACTTAAAAACAATGCAACTCCTTTCTGGAAGTGAACATTTAGGAAATAAATGCGCCTTTCCATCGTATCAGGCTGCCAATTTCGAGGGGCCTCGAAATTCAGAACCAATCGTCGTTTGGTTTAAAGTTGTCTGGTTTAGTAGACACGGGTTGTTTTTTTTTTTAGTATAAACGCCGACAATGGCACAGTCCACGCGACTAAAACTTTGTTGGCAGGTTTGGTACCACAACAATACCAAAAAACGAACCCAAAAACGGTGCGGCAGGTCTGGTAAGTGGCGCCATCTCTTCGAAGACTTTGGAAAAAGTGTTATAACCCGAACTTGTAGTCCAAGGCCGTCAATAGACGGCGACAATGGCAGGTTTGGTAAGTGGCGTCATCTGTTCAAAGACGATGGAAAAGTGTCCCAAACCGAATTTGAAGGCGAATCCTATTAACAGATGGCACTACAGGGTGGGGTACTTGATTGTACGACTGAATGGCGTGGCCGGTGACGTGGCTGCTCCGTATTATATATGTAGAATAGTAGATGTTTAAATACATGTAGTCGAAAGATAAAAATGTCGAAAATAAAACAGTGGGCGTATAGTGTTTTTATTACAACACATGTTTTTGGAAATTGTGTTTAAACAAAAATGCTATATGTGTTGTAAAATAAATACTGTTTTAAGACAAAACCACTGTTCTATTTTAACACTTCCATCCCTGCATGTGTTTATAAAGTGTTACAAATTGAACAGTGTTTTATTTTAAACAGATTTTGTCATGATGTACTACAAATTGATAGTGTTTTGAAAGGTTTTTTCTCAGCCCAAGCTATAGTTGTAAAAGGCTTATGTGTTTTTCAGCTAAAAACGTCTATTTCTCACGCGTGTCTAAAATATGTATATATTAAACCCATGTGTTTACAGTGTATCTACACGTATGGCATAAGGTTGCGTAACCAATTACAGAGGAAAGCCACCATGGAAAGTAGCAACTTTAAATGTATTCGGTTTAACGGTATTGTGGGCTGGAGGCTAATTAATGGCGATACGTACTGGTTTCACGATACGACGTGTTCAGAAAGGTTTGTTTCTGAAATTATGGTTTGTGTTCCTACCATGGCAAGGAAATGCAGAACTAAGGCGTTAATTGTGTCTTAAGCTACGGGAAATTCCACACATTACGCGTGGATGTAGATGATTTCCGAGGGACCTTCTGGGCTAGCGACAGGTTTTGATAGGGCAAGTACCCTAGAACTCTGTAGGTAGTCGGCAGATGTGACCATTACTTTTAAGATTTTTAATTCTAAGTTTGCTTCTCTTCAATGCCAGCCAGTAAGTCGACTATAACGGGCCAGTCTTTGCAACTAACAGCCCCTTCAGTTCGTCTTGACTGTTTAAGAAATTTTTTTCTTGCTATAATAATGTTGGTCCCTCCCTGGAATTTCCCCAAGGAGGCTGCAACAGCAAGTAGCCTATAACGTTTCAAATCAACACAGCATTCTCTGAAACAAATCTTGAATAGATCAGAATTGGCCTCTTCCTAATTTGTGAACCCATTTTTGACCTTACTTTTGGTGCTACTATCGGACATGTACACAATAAATTAATGACACGAAAGGGTGTAAGTAATAACCCCCTTCCAACTCCCTATAAATATATAGTGATGAAACTTATTATAATGATAAAGGTTAGCTTCCTCCCCACCTTCCCGTACTATTTCACGAAGTTACTGTGTCATGGAGCAATTTTATTTTGCCATTTAATGAACGCCAAGATCGTAGTGGTGCTGTGAAAGAAATGTATAAAGCAAATCGAGAATCGCTGTTTTGGTTACCACCATTTGTTTAAAGCTTCAATCTGGTGTTATGACTACTCAAAGAAATTATGTCGTTGTATCCTTTTCTGAACTTCACAAAACTTTAAAGAACTAAAGGCATCTACGGTATAGGTAATTTCAATGACGGTGTTAACGTAGGCCTATCTCTGTTTCATAATGATACTTAAAACCGTGTCTTTTAGCTGAGCGGAGGTACATCACTTGGTGCAATTAGTTCGTGATTAACCACATGCTAATTGTGGAATACTCCGCAGAAGTCTGATTTATGGGATTGTAAACTCTGAAATGCTTTTTTTTTTTGCGTCTCCGGCAATTCATTGATGACTTTGTGTGCATCATGCAGAAGTACTTAATATGACTGCCCTTTCACTGTATTATTCTCTACGTCAGCATACCATGGCTCACCAGAAGCAACCCGTCCACCAACCCTAATTTGCAGTTGGTGTCTATTACTTCCCCTTAACGAGGGGTAACTGAGAATCTTCGCAAACTTTCCAGCACGCACACTGGGCATCCGATTTGTAAGTCCACTTGTATTTCAAACCTTTTTCGAAAACAGACCCCCGAGAAGAACTCCTACCAGCACGCAACTTAATAAATATCAGTATCAAAACCGTTGCGACAATAAAATGTGAAGGCCACTTTCGTAAATCTAATAGAACAAATAGTATTTCAAACTTAAAAAACAATAACCAATCCTTCAGATCAATATACACGAGACACGAATCCAGTATTTCAGAAACAAATTCACTTTTTCAAAGTCTGAACCACCATCATGCCATAATTATCTACCTATACCCTTATTTAAGGGCAGGATAATAATTATATCCCTGCCCAAAATTACCCTGCCCTTAATTATCCCACAATTTATAATCACATTAAATCAATACAGTTAAATTCAAAGAATACATTGATAATGATATAGTCATAAGAATTCTGTTACCACTTTTCGTCACCAGAGGGAAGACAACAAACTCTTACAAATTTCAGGTCCCGCTCTTTCTCTCCCCCCCCCCCCTCACCTACATTCGCCCCGTGTCCAGCACTACACGGTTCTAAGTTGTCCATTCATTTTCAATACTTTTAAATAAATACATGCTGAACCCGTAGTATTAGTTTCCCTTCCACTTCAGTTTTATTATTTTCTTTCCGTGTGTCTTTTCTTTTCATTAACTTTTGCCATTTCTGCCATGAAAACGATGTTATCTCTGTTATTTATCCCTTTTATCTATCCTTTTTATTTTGTTATTTCTTCAGGCTTGCACTTGCTAATGTGGTGGGTTATTAGTGATTCAATTGTATATGAGCTGTGTATTCTACTTGTGCATTATAACCACATTTTACACAGACCTAGAAAACGACATTAGACATTTTAGACATTTTGAGCTGAAAAACGCACAAAAGCGTTTTGCATTGGCTGAAAAGAAATCTAGCGAAACATCAGCGTTTGTGTTGTAGACGTGAAAAGCATTTAAAATAAAACATTATGCGTTTCACTTGCAACACTTTGTAAACACATGCTTAAAACACCTATAGCAAGTAGCAACGAAAGTGTGCATTTAATGTAAGTGTATGTGTTTATCGTGGGCTGTAAAATAAACACTGTTGTTTTAAGATTAAAAAAAAAAACTTCCACAATGTGTTTATAACATGTTACAAACTGAACGATAGTAAATGCATTTCAATTCTGCAACGCTATATAAACGTTAAAGGAACATCCGGCATGCCTTATAACGTTTCGCCTGCCGTATAACAGCCACGCGCTGATCGCCCCGCTCATATTAGTACCGCCAAGGTGAACTGAATAGTAACTGCGTTCCTCGCAGGTTCCTACCGTCTCAGTGAACATAGCGTCTAATAGACGAACGCATTAATTGGGTCGGTGCTAAACCGGGATGTTTTGGTATTTAAAAATTTCCCTTTATAATTTGTTAGGTTAGTGTCTTATAATTTTATTTCGGCGATCTATTGGAATAATCAATTTTAAATTTTACCGCGTTAGTCTTTTAGATTTTTGACCTCATAGTAATTATAGCAAACGATAAAAATTAGTACTGTGCACACACAGATAAAACTTCAAGATCATTATAGGCGCGCAAAAGTCATATAAGTTCGGTACGAACGTAAATAAAGTTACCAATATTCAACAGAAAATCTTCTAGACGCCACATTTTAAAACGGATTTTTAGCTATGGATTGACTAGCGGTAAGTAAATAGACCTTTGGGGCCGTACCTGATGTGGAGGATCAAGAAAAATGGCGCTGGGAGGACTATCCTTTTAATGAATGGAAAGATTTCCTCTCATTTCTAAAACGTTTTACTTCATGTGTTTTTTTTAGCTAAAGACGTCTAAAAACGTTTTCTAGGTGTGTCTAAAATTTGTTTATTTTAAAACATATGATATTTTCGAGTGCCAGACAATTCGGTCCTGAAAACTCGGTCCCAGACAATTCGGTCCGAACAGAAAAAGATCACCTACGATGATTTGGTCTCTATAGTTTAAAAATTGCTCAAGTTGAAAAAAAAATTAAAAGGCTAGTTAAAAATTGAGGGCCAGCTATGACAATGCGGACCCAAGTTATATGCACGTTTTGGTGCACGGACATTTTGGTGCAGTAAGGGCGCATTAACGCAACAACTCGCCTTTGCATTCTCGCAGCTGGAAGCTAGAAATTATCGGAATATCCAACATGGCGCTGGTTTTATAGCTCTTAACGAAATCGGTCAATACTGCGAGTTCAGAGGCGTCTGGGACTGCAACTATTTAATCAAACGATGTTGGATTTGCCTAATCAGGTAGGGTTGTTACGATGGCAACGAACTTTTGCCCACGCGATTAAATTCTAGCTCCGAGAATGCAAAGGCGAAGTCGTTTCGTAAACGCGCTCATTATATTTTCCGGCGGTGAGTTTCTTGCAGTTTTGATTAAGGAAATTTTATGATGTTTAATTGTTCCGCAATGAGCGCGTCGTACACAGTTCGGATTGCGATGTGGCTGGTGGCCAAGCGATGAGAAATTGAAAACTGATTTTATAGTACTTCATGGAGCTTAACTTAATTGCAATTATTTACCCAAATCCACTTACACCTCGATGAGCTAATTATTATAATTATTTTTTTTTTGTAGGATCCAGTATTATGCGCACAGAATTGTCGCACTATATGGAATTTTGGGCCCGAATTGTCGTGGATCACATTGTATTACAAATGCTACGTTTTTATTATAAACATTGTTATTTTTCTTCAGATGCCTGTAAATAATCAGATTCTCTTATATCAGATTCTCTTATATCCATCGGTGACGCTGTCTTTTAATCTCGACAGTCGATACACTATATGCATCTCAGCACTTTCATGTGAGTTTTGGCTGTGGTATGGTTAATAAGCTTGAGACGGATTGTGAATTGCAAATTTAATGAATGATGAATTTCTCCATTCTTTGTGGCTTTTGTGTTAGCAGTGTGAAAGTAATTGTTGGAATGCAGCCGTGATGTCGTAAAGTTTTTTTTTTTACTGTAGGCCTATTCAAGTTTTTTAAACTCTTCAAACTATTTAAATTTAACCTTTTACCTGTCATTACCTCCAAGGTTTGCAATCCCTAACGTCCAAGCAAAAAATTGATTGAGTCGAGCAAATTGTTGTAAGCATTGTCTTTAGGCAAAGGGGCCACTCAATCATTCGGCGTACACTACGAGCACCAGATCAAAAGTGATAGAGTCGATCATTGAAAATTAACCACGAGATGTCACCAACGACCAGGCACACGGATAGCAAAAGAATCAAGAGGGAAGGAAGGGAACGGGTAGGTTTAGAGAGGGAGTGAAGGGAGGGGCAGTATTTAATTCAATTACCCCTCTCAATAATCCAACTATACTTAACAAAGGAAAAAGGGGAGGAGAAAGGGAAGAAGAAAAAAATTTACCCGTCTTTAATGACGGTCCGGGAGAACAAACAAAACCACGGGCGAAACAAGACTATCAATCAAAAAGAAGTCTGGCCAAGAAGTGTTATGAACAACTGGTCAAACACCGGACAAACACCGAGAAAACAAACTCCCAGGCGAAACAAAACCTCGGAAGAAGCCGTGGGTAGTAACACTATAGTTTACGAATAACCGACCTCAGTGGCTGGTATGAATATTTATCAGCATCCATCGTAACAATATTCCATGTTTAGCAAGCCTGTTTCCGGTTTGTGGTGACGTATAACCACCCAAACAATTAATGTGTTCAAACGTTGATTGTACGCGCTTCTGACTGTAGTGAAACTGTCCAGTCGCTAAAATGAATTTCCAAAAAGACCTACTTATTAGAGTCGATTAGACTCTTATGCGAACGGTTTGTGTGTGTGTGTGTCTGTCTGTCTGCCTATCAGTCTGTCTGTGTGTTCGCGCTATAACGTTTTAACGAATTATCGGATTTCTGTCAAATTTTGCACACACATTCTATGGCACATTTCTAGGTCTAAGTTCGAAAATGGGTTGAATCCGTTGGGAAAATCCTCCACAAGAAATAATCAAACATTTTTGATCGCAGCAAACGTACGAGGTTCGTTATTTTTTCTTCAGCTGACTGACGTCATCCATCCACGACCAATTACTGGGAACTACGTAGCCTTCGTCAGCAGCTGATGTCACCACCAACCGACCAATGACTAGCAACAGATCACTGACGTAGGCATGCGGCTTCACTGATCTCATAACGTACGAACTGGATAACAAGCTTATAGTCATGTCGGGATGCGAAATATAGCGTAGACTTGGGCTACTTGTTTGGACAATCGTTCATGACTTTAATGCTTAGTACTTTTTTTTTGGAGGGAGGAGGAGAAATATTTAAATCAACTTCTATTGTATGACATTTGTTTTTTTTTTGTCAGAGAAGGGGAGGAGGGAACAAATTCATAAAACTACTTTTGGTCAATGACTGTGCTTAGTGCTATCTAGATATTTCATCCTTATCAGTCGTGCGATGTGGCAACGTCGCAGTCGGATAAATGAAATGTTCAAAACGCCGATACTAAATGGTTTGGAGGTCTCCCGTATCATAAACTGCCAAACGGTGCAGAATATTTTAATGTTGATTCAGTTCACTAGTGATCTAATTAAACTTACAGTTTAAAATGAAACCGATAGAAGAATGGTAGTGTGCTCGTCTTTAATTGAGAGGTGTGCGCCGCCATGCCATCTATCGCAGTTGATCAAAAGCTAGAAGTGCAAGCGACCACTGATTTTACGGTTGCATACGCGTCGTGGAACCGCGGCCAAGAAATCATTTGGGTGTTATGAATGTATTCTTAGAAGGGGTTTGTATTCACCATCAATTATGCACACGTGTTAGACAAGTTGAAACAAACCGACTCTCACTATAATTGGTTTAAACTGGTTTGTTAGAGTCGATTAGACTTATGCGAACTGTTTGTCTGTCTGTCTGGGTGTCTGTCTGTATGTGTGTTTGCGCTATAGTGTTTTAACGAATGATCGGAGGTCTGTCAAATTTTGCACACAGATTCTATGGCATATTTCTAGATCTAAGTTCGAAAATGGATCGATTCGGTCGGGGAAATCTCTCACTAGAAATAATCAAAGAATTTTGTTCACAGCAAACGTACGGAGTTCGTCATTTTTTTCTTCAACCGACTGACGTCATCCGTGCACTGACCAATAACTGGGAACTATGTAGCATTCGTCAGCGGCTGACGTCACCACCAACCGACCAATGACTGGCGCTCGCTTGACGTCCTTGACGTTGGCACGCGGCTCCACTGATCTATACGAATAACTGGACAACAAAGTAAAGTTCTATAGTCGAATGCCGGCATGCGAAATTAACGTAGACTTGTGCTACTTGTTTGGACAATCGTTTATTACTTTAGTGCTTAATACCTTTTTTTGGGGGGGGGGGGGGGAAAGGGGATGGGGAGGAGAAATATTAAAACAACTTCTACTACGTGATATTTTTTTTCAAGGGAGGGAAGGGGGGGTGAGCAAATTCTTAAAACTACTGTCGGCCAATAACTTTATCTTTAAGTGAGAAGTGTGCGCCGTCACGCCGTACCATCGCAGCTGATCAAAAGAAACTCAAGTGACCTCTAGTTTTACGGGTTGCTTATGAACCGTGGAACCGCTGCCAAGAAAACGAATCATTTGGATATTTGGATTGCATCCTTTAAGGAGGCATATTTAATTATTCACTGATGTTAAGCAATTAGTAGCCATATCGATTACTGAATTAGCAAGAGAAAACAAATCGACTCTTGCTATAATTAGTTTAAACAGGTTTATTTATTGCTGTTGTTGGTCAGAAGCTTCCAAAATTTAATAGCCTAAGTTTACTATTTATTCTGCAGTGTCACTCATCTGTCACTCATCTGTAGTCACTTTACTAAAACAAGAAGGAATAAGGACATACCATACGTGTTATTAGTATATTTAACTTCTTATCTCCACTACCAAAAAGATGCAGTTTACTTGGTTTGAGTTTTTATCATTTCTTCTCTGGAAGTAGGCTACTGCCACTTGCGACTGGAAAAAGTTGTCAAAAAAAAAAATTGCAGCCATTTGTATTTGGGCCTAAATTTATGGGCGTGGGTTCATTAGCGAACGAGCTACCGCACCGCAAATCCACCACGTAAGAGGTGGGGGAAGACGAAGGGGCCCTGCCACCGATTCTCAATGGATTCCGCAGGCTGGCAAGGAATTACTCAAACACAACTTACAAAAATTAAAACTAACAAAATACTATATTAAACTAATGCAAAGAAAATCTCATACATAATAAGTATTAATATGTAATTTAATATTTTTTATTTGAAGAAAATAGAAAAATATACGTAGGCCTATACTCTATATCACGATTTTTTTTATAGCATTGTCGTGTTGCTGTTCTTCCTTGTTCGCCAGTTCAAATAGCGTCGCGTCCTAGCGACCGGTGGAGTAAATCCCCCTTTTTTTTAACCCTTCTGTTTTCGCTTCGGCTCTTATTTCAGTTGCTAAGGAAGAAACTACGTTACTACACGATAGCTAACGGTGAAACAACTACGGGGTCAATGAAGACTGTTCATTTTCTAACCTGAAACTTATTTAAAAAAAAAAAAAGACTTATCTACGAAATAGTAGGCCTATGTCTTCTTAGTGAAAGTGATTTAGCAATAATCGCGTTGATAAACAATATCATCGTAAGAGGTAGAATGGTCGCCTGCCACGCGTGTGGCCCGGGTACGATTCCCGGTCGATGCACCAAATTTCTGTAGACATGTGTGTGCAGCCATACTGGTTGGACTCTAAACAGTTGTCGGACATTACGGGACTCAGGATAAGGGATGAACTGAGAGGCGGATCGAGGGGGAACTTTATAAATTTAACAATTTTTCGTTCTGCCGACTCAGTTCAGGAGTGATGGGTTATTCTATAGCTCGCTTGAATTGCGGGGCTGGGGGACTTAAAAGCTGGCTTGCAAGATATTTTTGGACATAGGTTAACGGTAAATTCGACAGATAAAATTGACAGATGCAAGATTTAAATTACATTGTTTGAAAAAGACTTACTTTTGGTGCTGCTTGTCGCATTTCACAGACAGTAGGAAATTAACAGATGTGAGGTTATATCGGGGCAGGTGGGGTGAGGCGTTAAAGGAATTGGAATGGAAAATGGCTGAAAGAGTCCTAAATTTGGTTGACATGTTGTTGGGAGGGTGGGAATGAATGCTGAAACTCGACGAGCAAGCCCGAAATTCTATAGTTCCGTGCGGTTGCAATTGGTTTTTACGCAAAATTTGAAACGTCAAATGTAAGAGTGTTAATCGTTTCACGAATGATACGCATCTTCAGGCTAAACGTAATACTAAGACTTGGCTTGTCAGATGCAGAATCATTTAGACGTTTTAGCTAAAAAAAAAAATAATGAACCACAAAGCGTGGGGTGAGAAGTATCTTTTCAAAACATCAGCGTTTATAATATGTTGCAGGCGTGAAACGCGTTTAGAATAATTCACTGGTGTTCACACTTCATAAGCACATGCTTAAAACAGTAGCAACAAAAGTGTTTTAAAATAAAACAGTGTTTTATCCTAAAACAGTATACTATTTATTTTACAAGTATGAGCGGATAAGCAACCCTACTTGTTGGCTACAAAACTGCTGCAAATTGAACACCTTGTTTTAAATGCATTTTACGTCTGCAACATTATATACTGCTGATATTTTGAAAGCTTTCTTCTCACCAAATGCTTTCTGTCTTTCAGCTAAAAATGTCCAAACACCTGAAATGTCTACTTTAAAACACATGTTTTGGTAGTGTAGTATGTATAAATATGGTGCTTTTTGGGCTTGCAGACCACACTCACATACCTAGTTGCATAACTAGTAAAAACGAACCAAAAATATTATACCATGAAAACAAAATACCCAGGAAAACAAAATACCCAGGAAAACAAAATACCCAGAAAAAAAAACATCTCTGGAAAAGAACCATCTAGAGCATTGACAATAACGCCATATTGTGTACGAGACTAGCATTCGGAGAGCTAGCTACAAGGGGCACCAGATTAAAATGGAGGGAAAAACAACAGCACTTCTAGTCAAGCCAATGCTGTGAGAGCGGCTTTCTTAGGCCTAAAAAAAAGTTGTTTTCTCCAACCCCTTAAGGTTGTAATCGGAAAAGAATAGATTCCATTTGTTGAAAATTTCAGCAACTGCCAACAAAAAAAATTCGCGCGTTTTAAGCCTAAGAAATTCACTTTTAATAACAGCATAGCTTCAGTAAGACACTCTTCTTTTCCCCTTCCATGTTAAACCAGTGCCCTTTGCAGCTAGCCCAATTAGTGGCTCCAGCATAGCGTTATATGTAATAGACGTTATTGTCACTGCTCTACAACATCTGAACTGATCGTTAAAGCACGTCTTCTTATACTGTTACGATAGACTAATTGATTAGTATAAATTAAACGCCTCTGGTTTAGACTGTCTCTGTAGTTAAAACTCATTTCTGACAGTGAAGCGAAACCGAGACACGTGTTAGCCTAGTGGAGGCGAAACCGACGTACGTGAGAGTGGAGACGAAGCCGACTTTTCACACTTCGTGCAGCTTTCTCTTTTCTACAAACTATTCCCAGGAATCTGTATTTTTATCGAACTTATCGTGTCTGTGGGCCTAGTAAAGAAATCATGTCGTTTCGTAGATATCAAACCGTCCGATTTGATTTTATACATAGCAATTTTAGAGAAACGGGACACAATTTTCTCTGTCACAGATTGGTTACGTTTCAAAACGCGGCTAGCGCGGTTCGGCACGGCATGCTTTATTTATTTTGTGTGAAATCCAACTGTGCCAGGAAGCGATCCGGCCGGCGAAACACTGCTCAGGCCCCCCCACAACGAAGGGGGAAGGGAGGGAAGGAGAAGAACGACGTGGGAATGATCAAGAGGGGTTTTATTTGGAGTTTATTGTGCTTTCGAGGGAACCTGAAATTGAAGGAAAAGGATAAAATGTGGCTGCCACACACTGGTGTTTATTAAGTGTGAAATTAGACCATGCGCGAGACGTGGCCATATGTTGGAGGTTGTCATGGGGCGACACGTTTAGGTTCAATCACAGCGCGCTATGAATTATTAGCCTACGTGTGACATCGGTGTTACGAGTGCCTTCCCGTAAGACCACCCCAGGCAAACCTGAATGTTCTTAATCGTGGAGCAACGTCTTAATGCAAGATAGGAAGTTTTAGTTCCTAAACGACTAGACGCTTGGACCGGATTTGGTATGGGTAATGTAATACGATATAGGCATATAAGTGAGTACTGAAGATTCCAATTACTCGGCACACGCTTTTCAAGACACACGCTAGTGTGTCGCCCGCAAATATAAAACGATAACATCCAGATAAAACATATTTTGAGCATGGCGACCACTAGACACGTTGTGTCTTTACAGCAAAGGGAGTTTGGCTGTTTTCAGTCATCTGTGGATAAATAACAATGCGACAGAAAAGGCTAAAACTTGTTGGATCGGGAGACTTTGGTCGCCTGACAACATAAATGACCGGAAACAGCTAGCCGGGGAGAGAAGTTAGACTGACCAAAAGTGAGTTAGGTTGGGGTTTGGGTTGGGCTTACAAACTAGGCAGCCTTCTACATAGGTTGTCCCTCGAGGTGTAGCTATTAACTTGCTAGCTAATACGGCAAGGCTACGTCATCCTCGGCCCTTAAATCTACTTAAAACTAGGGGGGAATTAGGTTTGTTGGGAACCTAACCATACTTTACCCCGTTTGAAGAATCATAAGGCTGTAACGAAACAAGACAACTCAACAGATTATACTTCACATGACCAAATTCAAAGATAAGAGTCGTAACTCACTACATATTGACACAACTTACAAAACTTAGACTAAGTCCGAAATTACCCGAATGAAAATAATGTCAGAAATTCATTAGGCTTTAGTTAGACTTAATCCAAAGAAAACCCCATGTCCAAGGAAAGAGGAAGCCAAGAGAGAAGGTGTTGCTGGATCAATCCCAGTCGGCGAAGTGAAGTATATTTCTTCCTAAATTTGCCAATTACAAGTTAAACAATATAAAAGGTTTTTACTCACGTGCGCATGCAGGAAAACATCAATGATGCCCTCTAAAAGGACTGGATTCACTAAACTACTAACGTACTTATGGCCTACTGATACATCACTAGCACATCAGTTAAGTCCACCTGAGATATCAAAACCCTCTTAACAAGGCCGTCCGAGATATCGCGTAGCTTATTTATAAAGATCGCTCATTAAGTTCCCATAACAACGATGCTATCCACCAAATAGAATAAGAGTTTACTGAAGACGATGCCTTTCTAAAATTACAGGTAAAACCCATTTATTTTTTGCTTATTTTGTGTATTTATGTTGTGGCAATTGTTGTATCAACTCTTAGCGCAAACTAAGAAGCGTTTCCCTAAATTACGCAATTTTACAACCTCTGTAACCAGCATCAACAAAAATACGTATTTAATTTTATTTCGTTAACTAATTCACCATTAAACATATCGTTGCGTAAACAACCCATAATTAAACAGTGCAAAGTTATCCTACGTATTTTGCCAGATTCTAACCTAAACTTCGCGACATACCTAAATTCTCGAAAATAAAAGTCACTATTAATGACACAGCTTACCGTTTTCTTGTTGAAAAAACTACGTGAATAACGTTGATATTTGCCTAATCAAGACACACGCCAGTGTGTCGCCGGCCAAGATAAATAATAACATCCAGATAATATGTATATATGAGCATGGCGACCACTAGAGACGTTGTGTCTTTATTGCAAAGGTAGTTTGGCTGTTTTCAGCCATCTGAGGATAAATAACAGTGCGACAGAAAAGGCTGAAACTTGTTTAATCGGGAGACTTTGGTCGCCTGACAACATAAAAGTCACTGTTAGACCCATAGCGTAACGTTTTCTTGTTGAAAAAACGACGTGAATAACGTTGATATTTGCCTAATTACTACTAACTACTAACGGTTTTTTTTGTATCACGAAAATAAATTCTTCCATGCGGTAAATAAAGCTGGTTCTTAGCTCATTTTACAGGTATTTCTTTGGAGATGTGCCCTTTTCAAATGGACCTTTCTAATTGGTCAAGTGGTTCAGGGATTAGGGAGCTCCAAAGGTCCAAATTGATTGTTTTACATTGTTTTAAACATTGTTTTTATGCAACAATGCCAAACTGACAATTAAAGAAATTCATGCGTTTGCAAAGAGATAGTGCAATCTCTCCTCGTTAAAAAGATGCGGTTTATGATTGCTTGGGTGCTTGGTTGGTTGGTTGGGGTAGTTCGTCTTCTCCTCTGGAAGTAGAAGGCTACAAATATGAGAAGTTTGTCAAAAGAAAGCAAATTGACCCGTTCTTTGTGTAGGCGTATTTTCAAAGTCCGAGTTGGGTCCTAAATGACCGAAATTACCGAAAAATGACCATTTGCAACAATCGGCAACAATCACCCAACAATGCCTCAACAATACATGACGTCATGATTGTTGCCAATTTTTTTTCGAAATTATCTGGAACGTCCATCAACAATAGTCTGGCGTCAACGGACCAACGAGGAGCGAGTCACTAAATTGTTGTTCTCAGTAACAATCAGTAAAGACGCTTAGCTTTTCGCAGTACTATTTTATTATCCGTTTTAAAATTGGAGTCATTCACCGATTCTATAATAACGGGCAAATCTAGGACAACAGTATAATCGTTTAACAGCAACACAAAGACAGAAAAAGATTAAATACTAAATTATGTATAGAAAATATATTGACACCAGAAAGGGTGCCAGGAATACTTTTACGTGTGCGTTTGTATCATTTTAAACAACAATATTCGAGCATTAGTTTTTACGTAAGGCCATCAGCCAGTTCCTTCCATATTTGTACTAAAACACGAGCAGCTTTGGATAAGAGTTAGTGTCTTGTGTAAGCCTAATTTGCATTCAAGCCGTGGCGTTTTCACTTGATTTCTGCAGCTGTTTTCGCCAAGTGGTGTGTGGTTCTTGGTGGTGACATTGATTTAGTCACGTTGTTGAAGAAATGATTGAGTGAGCGAAGCGAGCGAAAATCATCGTTTGTCATCAGAAACAGTAGTTAGCTAAATATTTATACTGTAGTGCAAATGAACGACTTTCTATGTTGGATAAAAGATCATTGGAACCGTGGTGTTTTTACTTGATTTCTGCAGCTGTTTCACCTAGTGAGGGGTCGTCAGAAAGTGAAGTGATACGGAACCGATGGAAAAATTTTCACTGAGCAGGACGTAAAGAAAAAAAAATCTTAAAAAAGTGAAACAAAAAAGCCCATGTAAAGTGTAGTACTAACACAAATTACATGTGATGTGAGGTTCTCGGTGATACAATGATTCATTCACGTTTCTGAGGAAATGTTTGCGCTGATTGAGTGAGCGAAGCGAACGATGATCAGCGTTTGTCATCAGAACAGCACTTTTTCCTAAATACAGTAATTAAGTAGTAGGGTAGGGTGCGCTGATTGAGTGACTGAAGCGAACGAAAATCAGCGTGTGTCATCAGACAGCACTTTTTCCTAAATACAGTAAATAAGTAGTAGAATAGGTTGTGCTGATTGAGTGAGCGAAGCGAACGAAAATCTGCGTTTGTCATTAGAGACAGCACTTTTTCTTAAACACTCTTAATAAGTTGTAGGCTTAATATTTATCCTGTAGTGGAAAAATGCGCACATTATTTGGATCACTTCCTTGAACATATGTTTGATAATTTTTTGCTGGGAGTGTCTGTCAGCACCATATGAGTTTCAACAAGAAATCTCCTCGAGCGCAGCGAGACGCGGCGGAATGAGCGAGCGAAGCGAGCGACTCCGCTAGTACTAATAAAAATGCTAATCAAATGGACAAAGGTGACTGCTATCCTCAAAATCTAACGAAATCAAAAAAAAAAAGAAGAAAAACAAATGGACCAGAAATCTAGATTGGTATTTCAAAATGGATTTCATCAATTTGGACCAAAAATTACTGATATCTACCCCAAAACAAAACTTGTTAAGGATTCCCGCCAAGCTTTTCGGCCGTGTGAAGTCGTGATATCAAACGCCAAGCTCTTTCGCCAAGCTAATCCCACCGACTAATACTTCAAATGTTAAATGAAATAATTGAAAATTGCGCAGTAAGCAATTTTCACATATTTCATTTAACCATCGAACTATTACTCGGTGGGATTAGCTTGGCGAAAGACTTTGGCGTTTGATATCACGACTTCCCACGGCCGAACAGCTTGGCGGGAATCCTTAACAAATTTTGTTTTGGGGTAGATCTATACTTACAGGCAGAGACCTGTATGATTTCTACCCAGTGCTGTACGTGGAATTTCACCTCTCCCTCACCCTTAATATTTCGAACTCGTGAATTTGCTGCACCAAACCTTCCTAGTCAAGAAATTTCAATAAAATCAGAACAAAATTTTGAAACTTTCGAGTACCAAACCGAAAAACAAGCACACACAGACCAACACATAAACAGATATACAAAAGCCAAATTTAGTTGAGAATTGAGGCATTGCTTCGCTCGATCGGCCAAGAATGCAAGCATAATTGCAAGAGCATTTTACTTAGCCGCAAGACTATAAAACTGATTTAATGAAAGGGTTTGACTTAACGGACACAAGTAAATTCTTGTGACTTGCTTGTGAATCTTTGTAATTTACTTGTAAATTTTTGATGTAAAGTATCGAGAGAAATTGGTATGTATACGCGATTAGGGGATAGGCTATAATCCCTTAGTTGATTGTAATGATAAAACAAGATTGAACAGCTGTTGAGTCGTTTAACGTCATAGTGCAAAACAAACTAAGGATTTTTTCTAGGAAAGTTTGGTTTTTAAAAGGATATTTTAGCTTGGAAAATACTTTAGGTTTTATTTTCCATGCAGCGTTTTTTTCCCGGAATTTCTCCAGTTGCAAAAATAAATAGTTCAGGAAAAATTAACGTCTAGTAAACAAAAACAATGCTGCAGAAAATAGTGTGTTACACTGGCCTTCGGCACAGTTCCCCATTGCTACGACTCGGTTTATTTATATTAATAAACAAAAACGAAACGTTAGAAGGCAATACCCCCTCCCTGTTTTCGTGCATCCTACACGCGTAATAATTTTGAAACACTTAGGCTGCATACGTTTGAGTGAATGTTTAAGGGTAGGAAAACAATAAATAATTCAAATGCCTGTACTAGGAAACAGGCTTTGGGCCTATTGTAGGCGGAGCGAACAGACTTTTATTTAAAATTTATATTTGGTGTTCATTTTAAAGACTGTACAGATTTGTTAATGCTCCTTAAAAATCTAGGAGAAATGCTCATTCGGCTAAGTTTGGGCTATTTGCCTTTTGGTGTGACGTACTGTTGTTATTTGCAGGCCTTTGTCTTATTTTAGCTTTATTTTCAAATAGGCCAAAGCTATCTTATTTATAATTTATTGATATTATATTAATAGGCTTTCGTTTGCTCCATCATTTAGTGTCTGTTTAGCTTCTTTCCACATCTGACACTAAATACAGATGCAAACCTATTTACGTTGCCTTTTGGATTTATATGTCAGACTGAGCAGGGAATCGAACTCACGACCTTTGGAACCAGAAGCCGAGGTCTCTTTCAAAGGTCGTGGGTTCGATTCCCCGCTCAGGCAGTCTGTCATATAAGTCCAAAAGGCAACGTAAATAGGTTTGCTTCTGTATTAATTTGACTCGAGCCTTCGGCTTTCAGTCCTGTGTTCCGACACTAAAGATACCTTCACACGAACTGATACCTTCACCAAAAATATCGGCAACCCGATCCAGATTCGGTATCGGTACAACCTTACTAATTACTTTACCTGCTCAGAAGTTAGGTTTATTTGTGAGATGACTATTAATCTTATAATAATCTGATGCCGATGTTATGTCAAAAGCCTGCATCAAAAGTCAACTGCATAACTTCAACTAACTTTGTCAGTGTACATAACACAACAACAAAAGAATATTATGTTCACAAAATGGAAGAAAGGTTGTTGAAAAATGTTGAAAATCTCAGAAAACCTGTTGCGTGTACCACACGTTCACACGTTCTGTCCAATTAAACTACCCTAAGATAAAAAAAAACAAAAAAACAGCTGTTGGATTCTATCTGACCACCAGGCAAAACTGTCTACATTACTTTAACAATACCCTTAGTCTAAATTTTTTTTTTCGTTCTTTTCATTTTTAAATTTTAAATGTTAATTATTTTTTGTATATAATTGTTTAAGCTTCAAAAAAATTAAATTCTTTAAAGTTTAAATTTTGACATTTAAAATTACTTTTAATTTTAAGATTAGAAAAAAAACTAATTAGGCAAACAAAAAATAAAGTATTTAATTTTGTAAATTTTGCATGTTTCGTTATAATGACTGCATATATTTTATACTAATTTTAATTTATGAATTTGTGATGCATCGCTACTGTTACAATCAGTGCTTTACTTTGGCATCAGGTATATTGCGTAAGCTCGTCTGCACTCTGAGAACTTGAACAATTATTAGTAGAAATACCACGAGAGCACAGTTTAATTATGATAATTTTTGTCCATCACGAATTTCATTTCGGACCTATCATATCTACCACCGAACGATTGCTCGTGCTGTTTTTATAAATTTGGCAATGCAACTAGTGGTTGAGAAAATTTATCTGTAGCCTATTTAAACTGAGGTCGACGGGTATTTGTATCTGTTAAAATTGCCATAAAATTACGGTTCAAAGAACTGATAATTTGTTTCCAGTTCCTTTAACCGTAATCATCCGATGCATTGTACAGTTTAACGATTAGAGATGCGAACGTAATTATGTTTTATATGTACTACAGGACATACGCCACCTTAGTACACAAAGCCAATCCTCTTATTCAGATCAACTTTCGACTTAACTCTACATTTGTACAGTTAGACGAAATGGAAACAAATTAACAGTTCTTCGCACTGTACTTTTATGGACATTTTTTTTAAAATCTAGGAATGTAAAGATCATTCTGAAATTGATGCTGTAATTCGCTTGGTTATTTTCTGATTTCGTATTTCATATCTTACACAGCAATGGAAATGAGAATACATAAAATAACCAAGTGAATCACTTAACCTTATTTACATGCCTACATTGTTAAAAAATTTCCGTTGAAGAAAACGAACTCTGTAGCTTGCAAACATCGAAGCAGGCGAACGAAACCAGCACGGACCTTAACGAGTGCATCTGGATAGCTCTGACACCATGCGCTAGATTTGCTGCAAAACTAAAAGAAGGAATCGCGTAGTTTCAAAATGTCACAGTGTTTTCTTTTTTTGCTATTTGTATTATTTTCTAAGCACATGAGACGGTCACTCTAATCATGAGGCCACCTTGCCCCTAACGCTGCATTTACCGCACCATGGTCCTATAGACTGAGCTGTACCATCGCAGTCGTGACTTAACCACAGACATAATCAGTGTCGGATTGAGCCAGCTATAGGAACCCGTGGACCCCGGGTCGGCCCCCACTACAGGATGGCCTTGTTTAAAAAAAAATTTTTTTTTTTAGTTTGTGATAAATTCTTATGAAAATTGCACCTCTTACGTTTCAGGAAAACGTTTCAAATTTACGCCGATTTTTTAAACCCTTTTCATGCCTCCCCCCCCCG
>JAHWFP010140308.1:58080-73366 GCA_023313725.1 Lithobius niger | reverse complement strand
GTTGCCTTTTTTGGTCTGATACGATACGGCCTTTAATGTAGGTGGCTTTTCCAAGACCGCTTTTCCTAAATAAATTGGGTTGCGCATGCGCCGACTCTGACGTCAATTGTGTTTTTTGTTGCGTCATGTATTTGTAATCTCTAATATCAACATGGCTGTCTTTGTCGATCGGACTCTGGACCACGAATGGACGCACTCTGGACCACCTGGACTAACAAACTAGTGAATACTTATTATGAAACGTAAGTGGGACTACTCCGAACGTAAAAATTGTATTCGAGTGTATTATGCTACAATTGGCAATGTAGAATTTACGTTAGGATGAACATTTATCCCCGCCATGATTTTCCCAATATTCCGGACCCCGTTGCTCATGAAAAATAATTTCGGCACGCTGCCGCTGCTCGCCGCCGTTAATTTTTCGGCGCGCCACGCCACTAGGTATTGCATTTTAATTCAATATTTCAATTTTAATTATTTAACGAATTTTAACGAGTTTTTCACGATCTGAGGAACCTTGAAAACAAAAAAAGGTAAGAAAGATTAAAATCCTGGCCGGGCCGGGCCGGAAGGGCACCTTATATTTTTTTTCGTAAACAGTTCCGATGGCGGGTTGTTATTGTCAGTTTCGTGCAAGAATTTCATAAAAAAATACATAAGCTGCTTATGCAAAAAATCGCAACATTATTATTTTCATAGACGAAAGACAAAGCTCTCTAGTGGATGGTTCCGGTAGGCGGGTTGTTATTGTCAGTTTCGTGTGGTTTTGTGTGGTTTTGTTGTTAGGTTAGGTTAGGAAAGTTTGGGGTTTTGCATTTCATACTGAGGTAGATAACTGGTTGGGGTTTGGCATTTCATTCTGAGGCAGTTAGTTGGTTAGGTTAAGTTTCCGCAGTTTGGGACCAATTTGTAGTGCCTTCCGTGAAAATTAAAGGTAGGTTTTTTTCTCTATTTTTCGATTTTCGGGCCATGTGCGTAAAGGAACATGGGAAGAAAACGGGCTCTCGTCCGATTTTTTTTTAATGGACTAAGAATTACCTGCTGAGTAATGTTTTCCTCTTCCAATTTTGGGGGAAAACTTACCGTTTGGCCGTGGTGAAGGTCCAAAGTTAGCACCGCGCTGCGCCAGAAAGCATGAAACTGGGCGAAAATCCGGCGAGTGAAACGCCAAACCCCAACCAGTTCATTACCTCAAGTGAAATGCCGAAGCCGGTTCCTAACCTAACCGACAATAACAACAAAACCACACGAAACTGACAATAACAATCCACCTATCTGAACTGTTTTCTGATGGCCAAACGAAGCCTTTGCCCCAAAAATTGTATGCGAAAATGTTGTTCATTTGATTATTTTCCGTTCTAGCTCAACGAGAGATCAATCGGTGAGGAGCCCTTATTCTTCCCATAATCCGCGTAAAGTAAACTTGTTCCCTCTATTGTTTATTTTACTATCGAAAGTGATCGTGGAATAAATTTATAATTCTGCCTTTATTCCGTTAGCTACGCACTATCCCGTTGTCTCACACGTTTGTCGAATTGATTATACTATACAACAAACTGCCAATACGCATAGAATCTTAGGACAGCCTTCCCGTGAACCGTAATGTAGCCGCCATTTTTTTTTCAGTGATTCGCCAATAGCCCCAAAACAGATAGGGTTCCGTTTTCCGTGCATGTTATCAAAACCTGAAACAAGCTGGGCCAGTTCCGGTTCAACTTTTTTTTTCATACAGAAACATAATTCGCAAAAATTTTTAGTCAAGGACCTACAACCCTTCACAGCAAACAATTTAGCCATAAACTGTTCAATAACAACGCCTACATTTTGCTGGCACGTCTTCTTATCGAAATCATGAAAAATCTACTAATATTTCAGTCACTTCCGGCCATACGATAAGGGTGATAGGCATGACCCGTTCAAATAAACGACTGGAGTGGGACGAAACGTCATTTAACAATAGTTCACGACGCAAGCCCCTTTTTCTCCCTGACTGTATTTCAATAAGTGCTTTATGCATTACATGCATAAGCAGTTAAAAAAGGTAAGAAAAATTAAAATCCTTGAAATGGCAAAACGAAACTCAAAACAAAGAAATGTGCTGAAATACTTACTCGTCATAGTGTGCTAGTTATTTTTCCCATTCGTGCAATGAGATTGGAGGTGTTAATGTTTTACACTTTTAACAATCTCCTGCTACAGCTCAACCACCAGCCCTCAGTCGGTTTGCATGCATAGCATTCCCATCAAAGACCATAGCCATTAGTTGCATTTATTTCTAACAACAATAAAAATTCCTAAATATTGTGATCATTCTGACTACCATAGGGTCTCGTCGCAAAATACTATAGAACAGCGTTTGTTGTTGTTGTTGTTGTTGTTATTGTTGTTGTTGTTGTGCAAAATCAAGCTCCATTGATCACAGTTGTGTTCTTGTTTACGTCTATGGCGTCGCGCAGCAAAGGGTTATGCATGCAGTCGATTGTTGCTGGCCACTTTGAAACAGTTCAACTCAGCTCTGAAAGCCTGCAATTACGAAATAAATACGTCATTCTATCGTTTCTAGCTGCCAATTTTGAGACCGAACAACGTAGCTTAGTTTGGTTTAAATCTATATGCATTTAGCTGAAACACCGGTTCTTTGAAAAAAAAAAGGGTTTCAAAGGGTTTAACGAGCGTTAACCACTCCAAAGACATAACACGTGCACGAAGAATGGTTCCGGAGTTTACTGAGTGGCACTGTTCCCTAATTACAATGGTTAAAACAATGTGAAACAATCAAAATGATCGTTCAGGGACCCGTAACTCCGGAATGGCTCGACCAATCAAAAAAGTGGGATAAAGCCCAGGCAAATTTCTGGCTTAGATCATGTTTCAGATTTTCGGTAGGTGCAGGAGTTTTTTCTGAAACCGTGTCACACAAGAACAACAGCAACAAGAAGAAAAAGTAACCAATTTTCAAATTTCCGTGTGGCTCCCTACTTTTAGACTTGCACGGAATTGCGTAAAAGTTGGTACAAATCTACCTTCCATACCTATCGACTATCTGGCCAAGTTTGGTCGAAATATATTGAATAGGAACGAAGAAATTAAAATTTTTAGTTTTGCTTTAAAGAGGACTTCAATCAAATATATACACGGCTATCTGGCTATCGCCATATTTACACGGCGTATGACACCATAACATAAAAGAAGACCTGATAAAATTTAGACAGAAGTGCCAAGATGATCTTTTTGGAGAGAAAAGAATTTCCGGTGTAGGCTGTGCGTCGAGTCACGACGTCAAGGACGCTGTCTGGTTACACCGATAATAACACTCTTTCTTCATTAAAGGCACATTCCGCCTGCCTTATAACAGCCACGCGCAGATCACCTCCACGCATGTTACTATCGCCAAGGTCAACGCAGCTACTATCTCAGGTGGCTTTGGGAATAGTATACGAAACAGCATCTAGTTAAAGGTTGTGTCGTCACAAACCAGAATGATTTTCGAATTTTAACATCACAATTTATGATTTCTTTAGGCTAGTATACTATAATATTTCTTCGACGATCTATTGGCATTAATTAATTTTAATTGTTACCGCATTAGTCTTTTAGATTTTTGATCTCATAGTAATTATTAGCAAACGATTAAAATTAGTACATGCGCGCGCACAGATGAGACTTCAAGGTTATTGTAGGCACGCAAAGGATCTTATACGTGTAGGAGCAGTAAATATATAGTTCCTAAAATTCAACAGAAAATCTCGTAGACGCCACATTTTAAAACGGATTTTTAGTCAGGGAAAGACTAATAAACAGACCTTAATGTGGAGGAATGTCCTTTTCACGACACCGTTTGTTACGTCATGGTGACAAAACTACTGTTAATATACAACCGATAAGCCGCTTATTGTTAAGGTTGTATTTTTATTGAAACCCATTGCGTTCATAAGAAAGGCATAAATATTCATTATGAATTTTCAGATTTCCATGAAACCAGTAGGGAACATATACATCTGAAAAGTACCTTTAAGTCTGTAACAGAGTCACAGAAAACGAAACAACAGGCAACTGGGCACAAGTTCACTGTCAGAAATGCAGATTAAAACACTCTTGTGTTAGTACGAAACTCATTAAAATACATGGCCAACTTTAGATTTTAATAAAACCAGTAGTGAACATGTTCTTCGCATATATGGTGGATATCTTCCGTACACAATTACTTCGAGACAAGAAAGGCATATCCTTTCAGATAAACCGGAAGCTGCGTGACCAAACGGATTACTGGGCACTGGCAAAAATGACAGGTCAAATAAAATGCAAAAGAAGTGATATCAGAAACAAAACCCACAAATTAAGAGTGAAAGAACCCGCCTAGTTCTAGCCAAATCAAATTAGTGGTATCAGAGTAAAAATGGCTGCCACCAAGTTTTCTAGCCTAACCCATGTACTGACCAAATAGTGTTCACCTTCAAAGCAATAATATCACCGCCAAGCTCTTCCCGCCGACTATTATTTCAGACGTTAAATGAAACATGGGGCTGCAGCGACTGCCTAGTTGCAATTCTACTCTTCCGCCCCTTTCGGCTCACTTCCGCTTCATACGGGTGTTTTCTTCGCTAATTAAATTTTGGATGCTGAATCTATTGGTGAAAAAGTTTATCTCTATCTGGTACCTTTCCATAGATGATGGGTTTGCGTGTCAGCCATTTCCGGTCACTGGCACGTAGCACGGGAGCCTGGACACGGTTGATAAAAAAAAAATCGGGATTCGGACATGGGGTTGAGGAACCATCAGGGTGACAAAATGGGCCAAGAGCCAAGAGCCAAAATCCGAGCAACAACGAAAGAGCAAGGCCGTTTTTAACTGTTTTTAAAGGCATCCGATAGTTAAAAAAGGATAGGTAATGATCAACACTGATTCACAAGAGAGAAGGAGTGTACAGTAAAGTGCCTGCTGGTACTCGGTGGTTTGGTAGTGCTGTGGTGGTGCTGTGTGCGGATGCGCAGGTGTGCGACTGTATACTGTCACTGAGCTTGCACCCAGAATGTGTGGAACGCAGAATAATCTGTGCGATATTGTGGTGTAGGAGGCACTAGTTTGGAGAATGGGATCTTAACTGGTAATCCAGAGTGCATAGTGTTCTTGGGCAGTGTATTGTTAGAGTATGTCTAGTGTAAGATAGATTCTGTATTACGGCGCTTGGCTTCGGGCCGCGCCTCTAAATAAATTCCTCATTACCGGCCTAACTAGCACAGACATGTGTCTTTTGACTGTATGCACCTAAAAGCATATTTGGTAAGGCTAGGCCGATCTTGATTACCGATTCAGAATGACGTTCGTAATTCGTTACCGACATTTGCAGTACGGCTATCGGTAGAAATCGGAATCAGTAGATAAAAACGAGACAGATCAGTAATAAACCAAATTGAGCAGATATTTTCACTTATCATTGAAAGATTTTGACGTTTGAATACACCATTTTGAAGGTTTTTTCACCAGCTTTCCAGTGATCCAAACCCCAAGTAGCTTTATCGTATTGTTTAGAAATTATGAGGTAAATTTTAAAATTTTACTGGGGGATTTGGTATCGGTACTCGGTTCGGATTTGGTATCGTGGTGTAACTTTGAAAGGAATTTACGTATAATTTGTGTAGGCTTGATAAACAGGCTAACGATGAACCAAAATTCGTAAATACCTCAACTAAACGCTGGCTGGGCATAACTGCCCTGCTCTTGAGTTACGGCAAAAGGAAGATTGCAAATAAGAGTTACTAAACATCGTAACCGTGATGCTGTCGGAGATGGAAAAAGTACGCTTAGGGCAGTGTATACAATTGTTTTTCTTCCTAATTTGGCCTTTGTCCCTGGCTTGTTAGGGGGGGTATAGATAAGCCCCTAAAATAGTGTAACGTCTGCAAATTAGTGAGGAAAGCACCTTGGCACATATGCTAATTTAGGTATATTGACGAAATCTGGGTATAGGGCCAACTGAAATTCACAAACAGGAAGTGGACACCGGAAGTGCATATTTTTAACCATGTGCCAAACCGAAAACTAACTTTACCAATCTTCATCAATTACAACGAGGAAGAAGTGTTTAAGAGGTAGCACATCTTATCTAAATACTACTCTTGATATTTCTGGGTATGACAGCCTTGACTGATAGGTAGCTTAAGGGGTCAATCGAAGGTCAAAAGTTCTAATTTTAAACGAAAATTCAAATTTTTTATCATTTTCTGAAAAACCGTTGCTTTTACAACGGAAAAAGTGTTTCAAATGCGGCGCATCATACCTTAATACTTCTCTTGACATTGCTGGGTGTAACAGCCCTGACTGAAAAAGTAGCTTAAGGGGCCAAACGAAGGTCAAAAGGTCAAATTTTAGACGAAAAATCACATTTTTAGCATTTTCTGCTGCACCGTTGCTTTTAAGCCTCATTCAGCTTTTACAATGGGAAAAAGTGTTTAAAATGTGGCGTATCTTATCTTAATATTATTCTTGACTTTTCTGGGTATGACAGCCCTAACTGAAAAATAGCTTAAGGGGTCAAACGTCGAAGGTCAAAAGGTCAAATTTTAGACGAAGAGCCATATTTTTATCATTTTCTGCTGAACCGTTGCTTTTACAATGAGAAAAAGTGTTTAAAATGCGGCATATCTTATCTCAATACAACTCTTGAGATTTCTGAGTATGACAGCTTTGACTGATAGGTAGCTTAAGCGGTCAAACGAAGGTCAAAAGGTCAAATTTTAGACGAAAAACCACATTTTTACCATTTTCTGCTAAACCGTTACAATGTGAAAACGCGTTTAAAATGTGGCGCCTCATACCTTAATACTACAATTGACATTCCTGGGTATGACAGCCATGACTGAAAGATAGCCGAAGGTGTCAAACGAAGGTTAAAAGGCCAACTTTTAAACATATTTAACGGAGAACAAATTCAGATTTTTTTGTCCCATAAATTGCAATAGAAGGTGGATAGAAATTGTGAGAGATTGTGATTGTGTGAGATTATGACATAATCAGCAACTATGGTATCACGTGACCTAGCGGAGTACAAACTTGGATTACATGCAGGAAGTGAACACATGTTATGATCAGGACATAATTCAATTTGTTTATTAGGCGTCTCGACCCGAGGTCACGCACCCTAATACAAATACAACTACAAATACTACCCTAAACCGATACATCTACATAACGCAACTAAGTGTACATGGCTACAACACTGGGCGACTCGTTATTGTTCGAACTATGTTGTTTGTCACATAAATCGGCGTGTCACAGCAATCATGTGACCCACTCAGCAAAGCGATAGTTCAAGACAGCTTTCCCTTAGATCAGTTTCACTCCAACAGTATGAGTTACTTACTACCCGATGGTCCAACTTGCCTGTGACGTAATTCGAAAGCTGAAAGCAACACTAAACTTCATACACCAACCAAAAATCAAAACAACTAAGGACGGTAGGTTATACATTGAAGTTATACGGCTGTAAAAGTCATGTACAGTGTAGCGTACAGAGGCAGCTACATTACAAGATTGTAGCTGCCTCTGTACGCTACACTGTACATGCCTAATAGCATAAGAAGACAGCTAAAGAATAGCCAGATCATGTACTGTAGCTGCTAAACGGCTAAAGAGCTGTACAGCTGAAATTAGTCCTATAGTTCCTATATTGACGGAGAAGATCTGGACCCTGCATTGCAGTTGCCTAATGGCTGAAAAAGGTCCAGTAGCTGCGTAACGGCTGAAGAAGAACCCTATCTTGTATTATAGCTGCCTAACGGCTCACAATATCCGGGTCCCATGACTGAAGGTTAGCTAGATCCTGTAGTGCAGCTGCTTAACGGCTGAAGAAAACCAAGGTCCTGTACTGTAGCTAGCTATACAGCTGAAGATGGCCCCAAATCCTGTATTGTATAGGTCTGCGCTCGATCAAAGTACGTTCACTGCACGCGACTTGCAGAAACATCTCGCTGAACCTATGATAACAACATAACAGAAAAAATGTTAAACCATACTTAGTTTACCACATGCTGTCCTAACCGTTCACTGTAAACAAAATTAAATGAATACTCAATGTATTTGTGTAGCTAAACTCCTATTTTATGACTGACTTCGCTTATGGAGGGCAGATAGAAACGTTACACTTCAACGTTGTGTAACCTTACACAAAATGACTTGAAATGACAGAACAATAGCGTTCCTAGCGGGTAATATTGTCACTGCAGAGAAATAACACGTAAAATGCGTGCAACGTTACACATAATACTGGTAAATTAAGCGACAGCAGCGTTCATAACGGAAATGTTTTCATTACAGCAACATAGCACAAGAAAGATGTGTAACATTACAAATATTGGTGTTAAATTTGACGATAGCAGCAACTCAAGCAAATAATATTTTCACTATACACGGCTAATTTGTGTAATTTCATTCTACAACAAAATGTTTTTAATTAAAGCAATTTTTTATGCCTTTCACGTATATTTCTGATGTCATTACACACATGGGCGTTTCCAAAACGAATTATTGGGGGAGGGGAAGCAAAAATATGTTTCTAAAAAAAATCGAAGACTTTGCGCTCTTCCCATGCGCGTCTTTCATCCTATGTTTACTTGCTCGAATATCCTGTGTAATGCACACTCTATATTTTTCCAGATTTTGTGTAAAGTTACACAATAATTATGGGGCAGCCTGGCTGCCACAAGAAAGTTGTGTAAAGTCACACTTTTTTTTTACAGTGTTGACAGACAACCCGAATCAATTAACCTAACGTATCCTAATGCATCACAATACCACCACCATATACAGTTTCTCTCCCCATCCCCCTCCCTTCGTGAAATTCACGTAAAATCGGCACCCCTTTAAATTGAGCACAATTAATAAAAACAAACAAATTACATTGGATTTTTGCATTGTGGAAAGTATCTAGGGGATAATGTCCGGGGAGATAATATCCGATTTAAGGTGGGGACTTTGACTGCTGTCAATTTCGAGGGGTGAAAATGTCCTAGTGTAATTTATACTTTTGTGGTCAGTTAAGTTTATTCTAGCTTGACAGCTAACGTATTACTGAATGGGGTGTTATGAGACCCGGGTCACGTGATGAATGCAAGAGATGCCATTAATTGACCAAGAGAGGAATGACCTTGCAAAATGCCATCAAGGTCATTCTACTGCCAACTTCGTAAATACGAAGCACACCATGAGAATAAATTAGAAGCATTGCAGGTAACAAACAGTTATTACCAATACAAAAGACAACGAAAAGGAGACTAGAATTGGACTTATGTCGTAGGTTAATTAGCACAGCCGGCTGGCAGTGCTTATTAGAGTTCGTTTGCGCACAATAATTTTAAAAAACTGCACGACAGGTGACGGCGGCTGCGGGGGCCCAGAATGCAATGTTGCAACATTTAACAATGGGGCAACAATAGGCAAGGCGCACAAGATCGGATTGTAGCTCACTCGAACAAGATGCAAGCGGTAAGGGGTGAGTTAGTGAGGTTTTTCAAGGGTGCTAAGATGGTGCTCCTATCCCACCTTCGTGGCTGTTTTCAGTACTCACACCGGTGTTGCGAAGAGGGTAGGTTAGGTCGGCGGTTGAGAGCTATAGGCCCTTCTCTCTTGTGTCAGGAAGGTGTATGAGAGAATCTTGGTGGGGCGCCTGGTATCACAGCTGGAAGCTTCGCGTGCAGTTCGGGTTTCGTCGACACAGGGGGGTCCAGGATGTGGTTCTGCTCTTGGAATCTAGCATCCGTGGGGCTTGGTTGAAGGGACATTACGCGGTGGCAGTCTTCCTCGAGATCAAGGCAGCCTATGACACGGTTGATATCAACTGGGTCATGGCTGCCTTGCAGGGACTGGAAATTGGTTTGGGGTTGGCTTCTGCGATTTTGGCGCTTCTTAAAGATTGATGTTTTGTAACTAGGGTGGGTGGCTTCTGGTCAGGGGTTTCCACGACCAGCAGAGGCCTACCACAAGGGAGCTATCTCAGCCCGGCCCTCTTTGCAGTTGCATTGAACGAGGTGCTGGTTCGGTTGAGTCACCTTGTGGAAGTGGTGGCCTACGCCGACGATGTGGCCGTGTGGCTGGTGGGTCGGGATATTTAATCTTTACTAGCCTCTTTGGAGCATGCTTTGGTTGTGGGTGAGGGACTGCTGGCTGAGAGGAGCCTCTCGCTGGCACAGGCTAAGACTGAATTGATGATATTCAGTAGGGGCCCTCCGTTTAGGACGACTATTAGAGTCGGGTCGACGGTTATCGAGTGCTCCTCTTGTGTGTGGTACTTAGGGGTTATGCTTGACCCGCAACTGACCTGGAAGGCGGAGGTTGCCGGGATTAGGATGCCGTTGCTGGGAGAACCAGGGTTCTGGCACTTTAGAAACAAATAGACTGCTGGCCAAGAGGTCTGTGGTTTCTTGTTTCTATCGCTTTTATGTTCGAGCAGTTGCAGACTTCCATTTGCCGTTTCTCGCCCCTTTTCGGTGGGCACTTCAAGGGGTTCAAGTTGCACTCAATGAGGGATTGCGCCGTGTGACTGGGTGCTTGCCGTCAACACCGTTCGTGGCTCTGCTTGTTGAAGCAGGGGAGCTTCCCACTGGGTGCGTGCTAGACGACTGCTCTCTGCACTCTGTCTGAAGGCTGTCGCTAGGGGTGGAGGGGATCCACTGGCTTGGGTATTGGTGGGATATGGGACGTTGAGTCCTTTCACACGGAAGTCCCTTGTCTCTCTTGGTATGGGTGCGACACTTATGGGTAGTGATCTGCTTGGCAAATTCGAAGACCAGGGGGAACGAGTATACATCTAGACAAAGCACTTATGTTTTTTGTGACGCCTCCTTTTTTCGAGAAATGTGGGTAGGGTGGGGGTGGCGATCCCTGAGTTGCGGAAAGAGTTCAGCTTTCATTTGGACTAGGGCTTTTGCGTTTGTGGCAGAGCTGATAGGTATTGCTTTGGCTTTGGGTCTGGGTCTGGATCATGGGTTTCAGAGGTTTCAAGTCTGTTCAGACTCGGCGGCAGGGTTGTGATTTCTGCAATGCTCCTTTTAGAACTTGGACATCAGTCATCCTGTAGTGTATGAGGTTGGTAGGTTACTGTGGGCAGCACTGCAGGAGGTAGGGAAGTTTCCTTGATCAGGGCCACTCGAGTTGTTTTGGCAATGAACTTGCGCACAAGCTGGCACGTCATGAAGCCCAATGTCACCAGGCCTCGAGGGAGGTCGCGTTTGTTACGGCACCGAGGAATATGAATCCGGTTTTGGATGGGATCGCAACGGCAGCTTGGGGGCTAGGTGGTCTGGGGCTGAAGTTGGCAGGAGGTTTTTCTCTCTGCATCCGTCTGCAGAGAGGCCGCGGATCCTGGATCATTTGTCCAGGAATGATGCGGGTATACTGTCATGTCTTAGGACGGGTTGGTGTTCCTCACCGTGCTGCGCCTGTGGTGAGGGGGAGTCAGTGGAGCACTTCCTTTTAACTAGTGTGCAATGGTAGGGGTTTCGCCGGCTCCCCCTCTGCCGCTGGGGGGGGGGGTGTGTGTCAGGTGTTGGCCCTTATGGACGGGAATGGTGGTGAGGGTGATGTGGCCCTTCTTCGGCGAGTTAGGGAAGTTCTGACCTTTTGCAAGTCTACTAAGAGGTTCACTTTGACTTGATCCCCGGGGTAGGCTTGACCTTGGGCAGACTTACAGGGCCGTGGTTGTTGTTGTTTGGGCTCTTTTGTTAGGATTAAGTTAGGTTAAGGAACTTATACGTTAGATGGAATGTATGGTTTCGGACCTTTAAGTTCCTGTAATAAAGTATCTGAGAATCAGAGATGCAACGATTCTCGGGCACGGGGGAAAGTAACATTGTCGTGGTAGCTTCGGGCTGCAGCTCCATTAAATATTACGAACAAAAACGTCAAGTGTGCCGTAAAAAAGGCGGGGTTATATGATTGGATTTTCACTTGTTAAAATGAACACGGATAAAAATTGATAATTTTTAATTGAAATAATCAAATGTACAATTGAAAAAATTCCATCTGTCGAGGTGCTGTTGTGCTTTACGTTTTAAATATATGATTGGTAAAGCACAACAGCACCTAAACAGATGGAATTTTCTCAATTGTACATTTGATTATTTCAATTAAAAATTATCAATTTTTATCCGTGTTCAATTTAACAAGTGAAAATTCATCATATAATCCCCTTTTTTATGGCACACTTAAAAGTTTTTGTTTGTAATCCGTGAACCTTTTTTACAGCTATGGCATTGCGCTACAAAGCTTTATGCATGCAGTCAATTGTTGCTGGCCACTTTGAAACAATTCAACTCAGCTTGAAAACCTGCATCTGCGAAATAAATACGCCATTCTATCGTTTCTAACTACCAATTTCGAGGCCGAAACCGAAATCAGCAACGTAGTTTAGTTTGGTTTAAATCTATATCGTTTAGCTGAAACACGGATTCTTTCATTTCATTTCATTTATTTCCCCGAAGCCGTAGCCCTAAACCGTACTCTCCTAAATACAAATGTTACAAATAAACCAACCCAAACCAACTAAATCAACACAACCACAAACCACAACCTCAAATCTCCGCCGCAATCGCCACTACCAATTCCTACCGCCAATCTCAACCACAAGTCTCTGTATCACTGTACCACTGAGTCACTGACCACTGCTGCCACTTGCTATCTGAGCCTCCGTGACGCACTGCTTCTTGAACGGGTAATCACCACCCACTGCTACACACCACACACGACGCAGGTTCACACGGACACATGGGGTGAACTACTGGAGCAAAGGCCAAACCGGGATCCCGGATTCTGTCTTCACCTTCCTCCTCCTGTCAGGCCTTGGCCTATGATCGCACATCTTCTGCAACTGAAGCATACCACAGTACAACTGTAACTCAACAAACTCGCTGGACCATTCAAACAACCTGGAACCTTGAACTCGGAACTTGAACCCAGTCACACTGCGCGATCTCTAGGTGGGACCGCTGTACACCCGCAGCAAAGAAACCGCAAGGCCAAGGTGAGAATCATACGAGCAAATGCTAGACCGCTACTCTTGTTGCTTTGCAAAACCTGGCTAGACATCACAGCCGACACAATGTTTGTTTGGCTGGTGCTGTCGACAATAGCTGGTCAACTGTTGGGGCCACCCCAAAAAACCTGGCTAATGAGGCACGAAATCTCGCATACAAGGGGCATACAGCAATGAAATGCTCCGGCGTAACTTCTACCTTGCACAAAGAACACAGTGGAGTGTTCACCCATGCAAACCTAAATTGATGGCCACGCAGAAGGGCGTGGCCTGTCCGCAATTTCGAAAGCACTTTTGCCTCAGCATAACTCAACTTGTGCAGGACCGAACCCACACCACAGATTGTCTGAACCTGAATAAGCGCTCTGCCCTTGTCATGCGCCACCCAGTCCTCTTGCCACTGCTGCAAGAGCCACTGGCAGAGCAAGGGGCAAATGGTGGCTGCAGACACTACCTGTGAAACCGAAGGTGCATCGTGAGTGACTGCTTCATGCGCAAGTCCATCCACAAGCTCATTCCCAGCCACCCCAGCATGCCCACGCATCCAGCGCAGAGCTACAGTACCACGACACAGCTGTCCACAGCTTCCAGCCAATAGTGTAGACAATTGGGTCCGTAACAGTAAGGCTCTGAAACGCTTCTCACAGACAGCCCACACTGGCAAGCGAATCCAGCACAATCGCAAAGGATATTAAGTCCAGGTCAATCACAACATCGAGTGCTACAGAAACTGCCGCTAATTCACACATCTTACTTGAGGTGGCCACATGTATACTCCTCATGAGAGTCACTTTGAAAGAAAGAACACAAACACCCAACCAGCCTCGCCGAGTGGAAGGGACAAACGAAGCGTCGCAATATACCTCACAGTCTACACTGATATTATTAAATAACTGCAGCAGCTGTGGGCACCAGACCCACGGACAAGCCAACATTAAAACAATGCTCCGAAACAGTAAGCAGGGTAGACAAACCGCTACCCGCCACACCAAGCAAGCAACGTGTACCGTCAGTAAGTTTGCAGTAGTCATACATGACTTGTCTGACAGGATCCCTTTCACCCCTACTCAAGTTGCACATACATAAGGCAGCTAAAAGCTCCACGGCTCTTCTTTAGCGGGGCAGTTCTCCGCACTCAACCCATAGCGCTTGGGCTGGTGTCGACAGCAAACAGCCACTCGAAGACACTCATTGATTGTAGTCTGCAGCTGCCACAGATGGCGTCGTATCCAAGATGTGTCGCAACAATCTGCTTTTCCTCCAGGGATACCATTAAAATTGTATTTGAATTTGAATTTATTTACAAGAGCCTTGGCCCATAGCCATTAAAATTGTCACAATATCAACAACAATTGTGAACAGTGTTAATATAATCTTCGAATGTAAACAATGTAAGAGTTATTCATTGCTTTGGCAACCAATTGTGCTGCTCGAGCCCTGTGTAAATATTGTCTTGTGCCCCATTCCAATCGCCCAACTCATCCAAGAAGCAACTGCAAAACGTTTTGTACCTAGAAATACCTAGAAATGTATTCCCCCAACTTTCTCTTTACCGTAATCCTCCCATTTTTAGTCACGTCATGTTCCCAAAGGTTCATAAATTTCATCGCCATCGCATTTAGATCAGGAAGGAGGATCTTTTGTAAAGTCTGGCGAACATCCTTACTTACCAACTTGTAAACATCCTGAACCATAAAATTACCATCTGTACAAAGGCAGTCTGACTCGATTGCTTTTAGCAATTGTTTCACCGTCAATTCCCACCTGCCATCGCCATTCTACCAAGTTTCAAGATCCGTTCCTCCAAGAAAAGTATGTTGTTCATTGTTGTATTATTGTACCCTGTGGTGCCGCGTGCTCATGTCGACTGTGGCATGTCAAATAACATGGGTTTTCAGCTTGGATGTCCAGCTAAATTGTCCTACTCATCGCCTTTGGGCAGGTAACACAGTATAGGTTCGTGCTCCCTAAAAAAAAAAGCAACCGCAACAACAAAAGTGGGGTAGGTAGCTAAATTTTCCCTCTCGTCGTATCGTCGTGGGGTAGATAACCCAGTTTGGGTTCAGGCTGCCTAAAAGCAAAAACAACAACAAAAATAGTGGGGCAGATAACCCGGTTCGGCTCCCTTAAGTTAACAACAACAAAATGTTGTTAGAGCTTGGATTCTCCAGCTAAATTATCGCCCCATAGTCGTTGGGCAGATAACCCGGTTTCGGTTCGGCTCCCTTAAGTTAACAACAACAAAATGTTGTTAAAGCTTG
>JAHWFP010140308.1:33304-44085 GCA_023313725.1 Lithobius niger | reverse complement strand
TTGTTATAACCATTGTTACTATTGTCGGCATCGTCTCTCATTGGACGGCCAAAGTTCGGACAATGAGAACGTGGATACTGATGTACGTGCCTAGACACACACTAATGCATCACGATAAATCTGAACAACATTGCAAAGAAATTGTATTCAAGTCCAATTCACGAAAAATAAACCAACCGTAAAAACAAAGCAAAATAAACAAAGCCAAAAACTGGTAAGGAGGTCATCAAGTTGAGAGTGGTTCGGCCTTTCAAAAGAGTGATATCAACACACCAAAACTAACTAAATATTGTAATACAAATTACAGCAAAATTAAAACCGAACCAAAAGCCCATAAAGAGGTGTCTAAGTTAAGAATGGTTCGGCCTATAGGCAAAAGGTAGTAGCAAATTGTTGAAAACCAATTTCTTGTTGACGTGGCACTTTATAGTACACATCTGCACAGTCGTGGAGTTGAGCCAATACACAATTTTAAAAAAAGGAGTGATATCATATCAAAGACCAAAACTGGTAAATGGGGCCGCTAAGTTCCGAATGGTTCGGCCCTTCAAAGGAGTGATATCAACACAACAAAACATTCTATGTAGCAATGTTCTAGTTTTCATTTAACCTTCGAACTATTAAGCGGTGCGATTAACTTGGCGAATGTTTTGGTGTGTTGATATCATTCCTTTGAAGGGCCGAACCATTCGGAACTTGGCGGCCCCTTTTACCAGTTTTGGTTTTTGATATGATAATATTCACAGCTCCGAATCAACGTCAAATGCTACCGTTCAAAATATACACACGGCAATATGCTACCGTAAAATTGGCAAATCGTAGATTCTTTCTTTTTATTGAAAAAAAATACTGTTTGCAACGGATAACTGTTCTTTTTGTGTTTACAAGGAATTTAAAAAAGAGAAGCATATTATTGAAGTAAACAATTGCCTGTTATCTTAATGACCCTGTTAGCAGAAAAATCACTGAAAACCCTGTGGTTGATTGCATCGAGGGGGAAAAAGCCTGGGAAAAAACAGCCAAAGGGAAAAAAATTCGTGGAAAAAACCTGTAGAAAAAGCGGGGAAAAAACCGCAGAAACTTTCTTTCCTGTCGGCTGAAATTCCAGCAACTATACCTAACATATAACACAGAGAACAACAAGAAACAAGCGGCTACAGCGACTGCCTAGTCGCACCGGTCTTCTGTACAGTTCCTCCACTTCCAATGTTGAGGCGCACACCTCTATTATGCACTACAACAGCTATCTGTATTATACTAGTCTAAAAGCAGTAGCCATCACAATTGCCGGTTAAAAATGTGTTAGCTTTTAGGCCTGTTTTAAATTTTAGGCGTAATTGTCAGCGTTTAGGCCTAATTTTAACCAGCAGTTTTAATTTCGTAAGTAGCAGCTAACGGAGATATGGATTGTATAGTAAGCCTATTCATATTTGCAACACGGTGCGCCTTCAGGCACACAGTTACAGTGTTACAACGTAACGCGCAACGTAGCCTATGCTGTATAGATCAGTGGTAGTAGGCAAGTGACGAAAGAGACTGTTTATGAAGCCAACAGCGACTCGTAGCAACTTGACGTTGCCATGGTAACATGATTTTATGCCTAATTTTCATTTTTTAGGCCTAATTTAAAAAATGCAGTTTTATGTTCGTAAGTAGAGATAGGCCTAATGGAGAATTTGGTTCGTCGGTAAGCCTATTCATTCATGTAACAATGCGACGAGACAATTTAAACGAAGCTAAAATCCATTTATTTTTATTGAGGATTTTAATTTAGGATTTTAATTCGACGATCAAATGTTATTATTTAATTTAGTTACGTCGAAGCAGTCTATTAGCTATGAGGAAGTAACGATGTTTTAATTTGCCATGTTATTTAACTCACTTCTCACACTGAATCTAACGTTGTAAACAATGGTCGTCAATATCTGGTACAGTTGCGAAGTCGAAAAAAGCGACGGACGGTCAAAGTCGTTGCAATAGCCTTCTCAGCCGGTATGGTGTTCGGAAGACTAAAAGCATAGCCGGATTAAGGGGGTTGCTTTGGGTGCTTGAAGCACTGGGCCACAGGCCGAAGAAGGGCCTCACGGTCAAGGGAACAATAAAACAAGGTACTATTTTAAATTTAAAAATTTTCCTTTCAAGGAAAATTGTATTAAACAAATTTCAATTCTAAAGTAATATTGTTTTCTCCTTTTTTTGCGGGATTGGGATGGGGGCACATTAAATCTTAAGCACCAGGCATCTGCAAGGTTTAGTACGACGCTGCAAAAAAAGACTGAAAAGTTGGGTCCATAACAATTCTGTCCCAAAATTACAGGTTGTGTGACAGTTCGGTCCCGTATAAAAAATAACCCTACGAAAATTCGGTCCCGCAAAATCGAAAACAAAAGTAACTCGCCCGAGTGGTTTAAGTGGATTTACGTAAAAAAAAAAATGCATATTAGTTAAGCTCCACGACGCAACAATGGCAGATACCAGTCGAACAAGTAATGCTGCGGAGAGCTGGAACAGAAGCTTTGATTGGCCATAGTCATCCAACTGTTTGGAGAGCCATCAAAGCCATTCAAACAGACCAAGCTGTGTTGCCTGGGCCATTGCTCAAGAAACAATGGGAGTACTTCCACCGAAACGTGTACGACCCCAAGTTTTGAAATTGCAGCAACGATTGGAGAGCGTTCACAAATTACCTAACCCTTTTTTCTAGGATTTAGACTCCTCCACGTCCCCCTTTTAGCACCAGTGTTCAGGGACGTGCCCCCGAGAGAAAGGGGCAAACTTTTTTCTGGAGACTTTTTTTTTGGGGGGGGGGGGGAGGTTAACCATTTCTGCCCCTCTTTGCACCACTTTCTTACCCGTAATTATCTTTTTTTGCGTTTTTTAGGCTCTTTTACACCACTGCTCCACCGAAAAAGAGCACTTTTTCAGTAAAAGGGTAAGTTTCCAATGAGGGCAGGGGCTAGAGCCCCTCCCCCCTCCCCCTGTGTGCACGTCCCTACCAGTGTTCTTAGCATAACCCGCGCACCTGAAAATACGTCACCTTTCCTTTAAACCACCGCACTCCCCGCCCTACTGCATACATTTTTTTAGGGTGAACTTGGTTTTATAAGTTCTTAGTACTACAGGCGTAATGATCGGGGAGTTTGAATAAAATAAAAATGTCAAGTTGTAAACAAAAGTAGAAACTGGCATTGCACTCAACTAAGCTTCTCATTTTTGTAGTCATAGTTGTAAATAGTTGTTGCTCAAATTTTAACTGGCATTTTATTTTTTTAGCTTGGTAAATTTGTTGACTTGGGACCGAATTGTCGTATGTGGTCTTATTTTTTTGGGAACGAATTGTCCGGGTCCGAATTGTCGTGGGACCGAATTGTCGCGAACCTGAAAAGTCGACAGCACAGGTCGGCTTTTATTTCCAAGGTTTCTTTTACGCAGCTTTCTTTTCCTTCGGTTGTTCTTTCCCAGGATTTTTTTTCGGTATCATGTTTTTCCCCGCACACAGGTTGATGTGTTGGTTGAGATTTTGTCCATCTTGGGCCTACAATCGTTATGAATGACGTGACGTCACACGCCTGCTTTTAGGTGTCATTTTATGTGCCGGGTCTTTTAGTTGTACATTGATTTCTGAATAATTTCTCTGAATAATAACTAACTTCGAACTAATTTACGTCTGATTAATTTCGATTTTTGAGAGCTGTAATCCCTGAAACCTCAGCCCAAATTGTATTGATCTGCGAACTTAAATCTACAATAGGGCATAGAATTTGTGGAAAATTTAGTATAAATCGGGCATGTACGAAGGAGACATACAGACACTAGCTACTGGATGAGAAGCCCCTTTGCTCAATTTCGCACTTTGTGTCCCTCAAAAACAAAAGAAAAAAGCCGAAGGTGGGAAAAAGACCCATGTTTTTGTTTTTTTGTGGTTTGCTATGGTGTTGTTAGTGTAGTTTATGTTAAGTTAGGTAGGTGCCTTAACTAGAATTAAACCGGGCAGAGAACATTTCACCAGGGAATGACTTTCAATACGCTCTTTACTCCAGACCTTTATTTTTAGGACTCTTCTTTCGTGGACTTTTTCGAAAACTTTTTCCTTCGACCTTTTTGTATACACCTTTTTCCACAGATTCTTTTTACAGGATTTCTCACACAAATTTTTTTCTTCGGGTTTTTTTTTTCTATAGGCCTTCTATTCGCCTTGGTCTTAAGTTGGAATGCGCCAAATGCGTATTAACTGAACCTGCAAGGTAAGTTTTTTTGGGGTTGTTTGGAAAGGACACCGAATGAGTTTTTACGAAAGGAGGAGGGACAGGAGGAGGGGGAAGGGCAGTAATTAATTCAACTGCCCACCCAAATTCAACTACGTGCAGCGTAGGGGAGGAAGGGAAGTAGAGGGGCGGGTAGGAGCACAGACAGGGCAGGGAGAGGAGACGGGAGGAAAGGAGAACTGTAGACGGAAGGGGGAGGAAAGGAGACAGGGGCGGGAAGAATGGGGATGAAGAGGGTGGGGAGGAAAGGGGGAGGGGAGAGGGTTGGTAGAGGATGGGAGGAAAAGGGGAGTATTTCTGGTGTTAACACGACGAACTCGTATGAAAGAGGTTCGTGGATCGTGACTGACCTATAGCAACCCTGGAATTTTCGGGAAAGGAATGCCTTGTGTAGCCTCGTGCTCACGTCGATTGTGGCATGTTATAAAGTCATAGGCATTTCCGGCTGGAATTACCCAACAAAATTGTCCCTCTCGCGAAGGTGCCATGGCTTCGGCTGGGAGCGCACAAACCGCCAAGGTCCCAAGTCGGGTTTGAAGCAAGTTTCCGCAAATATTCTAATCTTTTAATTTCACCCTTTAATTTTTATTTGAATTAATAAAAATTAATAATTTTCAATACTAGTAAAAAATTTGCCCTTTTAACTGCAATTTACAGGTCACGGCTTACCTGAAATATCAGTTACAAAAAAAAATAATAATTTGTTAAGTTTTGTCTTTAGTTTCAATTATACGGCGCTCCTGTACACGTATTTATCATTACATTGTGCGTTTAGAGCGCTTCTGTTAATGTTGTTGTAGTGCTCGTGCGTGCGTGTCCCCCATCGTTTACTCGCTACGGCCGCGATGGCCGATGGCGCGTGCGACCTCGCTTCCGCTTGAGTGTAAGCTCCATCTTTAGTCGCTTCAATTGCTAACATTTACCGACAGACGGCAGTCCAGATTCTCTTTGTCCAGATTCATAACGTATAATCATCAGAGGTATATTCACTTGGTGGTGAAAAGGGTGTGGCGTCGGGTAACACTATTATATGTTATATAACTTGGTCAGGATCACTGATCTGTAAAATAGAGTAAAAACAAACTGAATGGGACGTGAATTACGCGAAACTTTCGAAAAAAAAAGTTCAACCCTGCTTTGCAAATGGTGAGCGATTGTTTACGTCAAAACCCAAAACTGGTAAATGGGTCGCCAAGCAGAAAATGGTTTGACCTTCAAATTACAAACAGTAAGAGATCATTTAATTCTACCAACTAAAATTGCGATTTTGTTGACATTTTTTAGCTCCCCCTCCCATTCGTCCAGATTTTCATTCAAATGAAAATTGTTGGCACGCCTCCTATCCCACTCTTCCTGTGACATGTTGACATTTTTTAGCTCCCCCTCCCATTCATCCAGATTTTCATTCAAATGAAAATTGTTGGCACTCCTCCTATCCCACTCTTCCTGGCTTTCACTCACAAAAAAACATATCCCGATTTCTGAAACATTAGCCGTCCTTCTGTCCCTTTCTTCCCGATTTTCCCCCGCAAATAAAAGTTGCGATTTCATTGCATTAAGCCGCTGAAAATTAATTAAATGGTTCTCAGGAGTAGTACTAAAAAAACTGATGAGGACTTTCGATTTTGTTTTTGTTTTGTTTTTGTTTTTACATCTTATTCGTAATTTTTCAGATGCAGGCGATGGGTTTTTTCTTTTCTTTTTACCAATGAAAACCATCCAGCAGCTTACCTTATGTTGTGGAGTACAATATACGTGTACGTTTAAATGTCAGTTTCAGCCATGTTCAGATATAAATGTTTGCGCATTTTAAAAGTCTTACTTTAGATCGTACTTTTTAGTTGTGACGCATCTCTGAACGTCCTTAAGATTAGTTTCGAGGCTGTCATGTGAATGTAGCAAGGATTGATATGGTCAGCGGCTCCGGAAAGTGTTTGGTGAAAACATTGATGCGTGATAGATAATTTTTTTTAAAGACTATGGCATAAAAAACGTTTCATGCGCCAAGAAAACAAAACCTTTGCGTGCACTCCTGAGAATCACTTAATTAACTTTTAGTGGCCTTAATAGGTCTCCTCCTACTCCATTCTTCCCGATTTTCGTTGAAAATAAATGCTCCAAATTTAGTTCTTTTTTTTTATTCCACTCTTCTCGATTTTCATTTACAAATAAAAGCCACAATTTTGTTGATATTTCATTCGCAGAAAAATATGTCACGATTTTGTTTACAAGCCCGTCTTCCCAAAGTCGATTTTGTTGCTCTTCTAGCTCTCCTCCTACCCAATTTCCCCCATTTTAATCCACAATTTAAAAGTCGTGGATTTGTTAATATTTCTAGCTCTCCCGCTACCCCTGTCGTACCGATTTTCATTCACAAATAAAATTCGTCATTCGTAAATAAAAGCTGTTATTGTTGACATTCCTAGCTCTCCTGTCTCTCGCACATCAAAACACGACTGTTAGAGAACGTCACCACTCGGAAGAAAAAACAACTAAGTCCTAATGCGCATAATGACACCTTGTGAAGGAGGCGTTCTCGAAGATCATGAACAATGCGAGCAAACACATCCGAGTGGTAACATACAAGTCCCTGGTGGTGGGCTACCAACCAACTAAACGCCGGTTCGAATCCCATGCACCGATTAACGTAAAAAGGAAAAGTTTAAAGGCACATAAATCCTTCTGGTACGTCGTGCGACCCGTTGAGAATAGCGTTTGCAACATTTACAAAGGTCAGAGTTAAAGGGATATACCTCCCAGCGCCATTTTTCTCGATCCTCCACATTAAGTACGGGCCCAAAGGTCTATTTACTTACCGTTAGTCTTTCCTTTGCTAAAAATCCGTTTTAAAATATGGCGTCTAGGAGATTTTCTGTTAAATATTACTAACTTTATTTACGTTCGTCCCGAACATAAATGATGCATCGCGCGCCTACAATGACCTTGGAAGTTTTATCTGTGTGTGCGCAGTATTAATTTTAATCGTTTGGTAGTAATTACTATGAGGTCAAAAATCTAGAAGGCTAATGCAGTAAAAATTAAAATTAATTATTGCAATAGATCGCCGAAGCAAAACTATACGACACTAGTCTAGAAAATTATAAATTGTAATTTTAAAATAAGAGAATTATTCTGGTTTTTGACGACACAATCAATGGGTTCACGCTGGCTGGACTATTAGGCGCAATGCCAACTGAGACAGTAGCTACGTTTTTCGCTTCGAGGAACGAACCTACCATCTCAGTTGATCTTAGCTGTGGTAAATACGCGGATGTGTTCGTCGCGTGGGTGTTGTGAGGCAGGCGGAAGGTTATAAGGCAGGCTGGATGTTGCCTCAATGTCGCAAAATCATCTCTCACGAAAGAAAAAAAACAAGAAAATGAATGTGTTGACAACATTTACATAAGTTTGAACTAATGTCGGAAAACTGAGTCGTACAAGAAAGCCAACATGGATGCATGTACTTTTAAAAGTCGTCTGGTGTTATGAAAAACACCATTCGTCGCGGTTTTCATTTACGCATAAAAACAGCGCTTTTGTTGATATTTCTAGCTCTCATCTATCCCACTCCTCCCGTTTTTCATTCCTTCTTAAACCCGCCATTTTGTCAAATTTCTAACCATCCTCCTATCCACCCTTCCCGATTTTCGTTCAGAAAGGAAAGCCATGATTGTAATCCTTTCTGTCTCTCCTCACCCATTCTTCGTAATTTTCGTTCACACATAAAAGCTGTGATTTTTATTCTTCTTCACCTCTTGTGGTGCCACACGTGGCGACACCACACTTGACTTGACGTCACATTTCTATGGTAATATGATTCGGTCAATACATAAGTATGGCACACTCCTATGGGGTATTAGTCTGTTAGACTAGCTAAGGGTTAACAACAATGTATCTGAGTAATGCTTCAGTGTGGTGCCACACGTTACGACATCACACTTGCTTGCCTAAGCCGTTTGCACAGTCGTTACTTTGCTGGGGAGAATTCACGTTTGTCCGACCAAGGACGTGTCACCTTTCCAAATTTTCATTCTCAAATAAAGTTACCATTAGGATGTCTACCTCCACCTCTACCCCACTCTTCCCCATTTTCATTTACACATAAATGCCTCGATTTTGTTTCCATTTCTGGCTCTCCTATCCCACTCTTTTAGATTTTCATTCAGAAATAAATGCCTCGATTTTGTTACCGTTTCTGGCTCTCCTGTCGCAACTCTTCCCGATTTTCATTCACTAATAAATGCCTCGATTTTGTTGACATTTCTAGCTCTCCTACCCGATTTTCATTCACAAATCAGTGCCTCGATTTTGTTACCATTTCTGACTCTCCTATCCCACCCTTCTAAATTTTCATTCAGAAATAAGTACCTCGATTTTGTTGCCATTTCTGCCTCTCCTATCACACTCTTCCCGATTTCCATTCACAAATAAATGCCGCGATTTTGGCGACATCACTAGCTCTCCTCCAACCCCATTTTTTTTTTCATTCACGCATTCCCGGTTTTCCCTATTTCATTCATCATTAATTCAATCCGCCGTATCGTAGAACCCGGAGTCGGAAGAATCCAAATGGCGAGCAAATAAAAAAAATTAGGGGCGAGGCAGATGATATGCAGGGAGGGGCAGTGGAGAACTGGGTCTATAGGACGAACACCGGCAACTTCCGGGTACACCCCGGGCTGGGAAGAGACGATGCCGCCGAGTTCAAGGTTACAAGGTAAAGCGGTAGAGGCAGGGAGCGAAGGGGAGCAACTAATGATGTTCGTGAGGAGAGGTAATGTAGCGTAAAGAGCGAGAAAGCGCTATAGAATCCAGGAGGAATGTTCGGAAACGTCAGGAAAGCGAGAATTTTTGGAGGAAAAATGTCAACTTTGTAGCCTTATAATGGCGCATTCGTAATACGAGAGG
Source organism: Lithobius niger (assembly GCA_023313725.1). Taxonomy (NCBI): domain Eukaryota; kingdom Metazoa; phylum Arthropoda; class Chilopoda; order Lithobiomorpha; family Lithobiidae; genus Lithobius; species Lithobius niger. The sequence goes on along the minus strand of JAHWFP010140308.1, from coordinate 34,912 downwards.
TGATTATCGGTTAAAACGTTGTGTTTTGGAGAGTTCACGACGCGCCTGACGTGCCGGTAATGACTAAGAACAGGACAGAGTGATGATCATTACTTCAAGAGGTAATGACTGTAATGACATGAAAACTGGATTGTCCGTTTTGCAATCTTGTAGGCTTATGGCTGCGCGCGCTTTTGTTGGGACTATAATAATGAGATTAGGAAGAAAAACAATTTTTTTACAGGATGGCGTACAAATTCTCAAGATGATGTCGAAATTCCCTGATTTTTCCATGCTTCCCACCCGAAAACATTTTTCCCTGATTTTTTTTTTCGTTGAAGGAAGGTGCAGCAGGATATTTTGTCGTGCATTTCACTCTACACATCACTTTTCTAAATCAAAAAACGCACTGCCGTAACTGGTTAATAGCAATATAATCTTCACCAAGAAAAAAATAAACATTATGTTTCTTGTCGCCCTCGCCCCCCCCCCCCCCATTTGATCGTGGCTTTTAGTCACTAGAGGAAGTCATGCAACAGTAAACCACAAAAGGATTTCGTTAACGACGCACGTTAGCTTCATTTTGAAAACTCGACACCATGTTGCATGAATGAATACATTTACTGTCGAAACCAGTTCTCCGTTAGCTGCTCCTTACGAAATTAAAACGGCAGGTAAAGCAAAAATAAGGCCTAAAAGCTGAACATTAGTGCCAAAATCACCACAACGACTGCAACGTAAAGTCTCGACACGTGTTGCATAAAAATGAAAAGGCCTACTTTCGAACTCAATTATCCGTTAGCGGCTACTTACGAAATTAAAACTGCACGTAAAAATTAGGCTTAAAAGCTGACAATTGTGCATAAAATCTAAAACTTAGGCCTAAAGCTAACACATTTTTAACCGGCGATCTGTGACGCTTGCAACTTTTAGATTATATAATAAAGATCGCTGTTGCAGTGCGTGATAGAGGTGCACGTCTCAACATTTTCGTTGAAAAAGCGGCAGAAATGTACAGAAGACCGGTTGCGACCTAGGTGGTCGCTGTTAGCCATTTGTTTCTTATTAATTAACTAAAAAAAAAATAGTTTTCTTGCAAGGGCGATTTTTTAAATTTAAGTGGCCAAACACATAACCTATACAAAAAATAGCGGCCTGCAGGACTGTCATTTTGTGTGACTCATTTTTTTGGCGAAGTAATGACCCTTTTTTTGGGACGGATTTTTTTTTCTGCTAAACATATTCTATAAATTGACAAATATACACCCATAAAACCAAAGCACCCACAATAAAAACAAATGTTGCTATGAAAGTCAGATGAACAATGTAGGGGCGCTCAGTTTGGCTGCCGCATATTTGATTTTTCGTCACAAACATAACCGAACTCAAATTGCTATAACCAACACACGGCTAAATGTTGCTTTGTGTATGAATTGAAAAATGTACCACGCGAGCGAATAGATTTATATTTGTTTTTTCTCAAACTTTTCGGCCCCCCCCCCCCCCCCAAAAAAAAGTACGGGCGGGGATGCTTAACGAAATACTAATTTTCGTTGGACTTAGAGTTGAGGGTTAATTTTACGCATTAACAAGACCTTGTTGCCCCTGAAAGCTATTTGCTACTAATTT
>JAHWFP010140307.1:18760-35964 GCA_023313725.1 Lithobius niger | reverse complement strand
TTCCACTTTGGTCAAGGCCAACTGAGATAGTAGCTGCGTTCCTCTTTACACTATCGTGATCGTGGAACACAGCTTCTCAGTTTGCCTTTACTCTGGCACGTTTCTTTCCCGATTCCGTCGGCATACGGCGCACAACGGTCGCTAATACTATCGTTCACTCGACGTTGGTTCGCTGCTTGGATGGTTATGGCGGGAGTTACCTAAACGGTTGGGGGACCGCGAGAAGACAACACATAAATACAGGTAAACGCCACGTTTAACACTGAAATCGGGCACGTGGACCACTTAATAATTGTTAGATGGTTTCTTAAAAAACTACATCCGGTAATGTATCGAGGAAAATGGCCAACGAAGTACCGTCCCTTTGAACGAAACGACCTATACAGTAATTTGAACTCCAACTCCAGGGAAAACAATCCAATCTCCACGCACAAACAAATCAAACAAAACGGTTGGATATTTCGCACATTAAAAAAATACACACACAAAATACAAACATTATACATGTACGAGAACGCTAATACGTTTTGCAGAACATTTTAACCTCAACATTGTCCTTTCCTCAAAAATGAGGCCCGTTTTCCTTGCAAGTGGAGATAGCTTGTTGGTGCGTTATGCTGCTTATTTAATCTGACTGTAGGGGTGTCTTAATGGACAGATAGGGTCAAGACTATACGAAAAGCCTACTACTTTTTTTTCGGGGGGGGGGGGGGTTTCTTCATTTTTTCCCTCCGGGGGGGGGGCCAAGATGTTTTCCAGGGTTTTGAAGAAGTAAGGGTCACCGAAAATTTGGTGACTACATCTTCATTTTGTCTACCCCTTCCCCCTCGTCTTGCCATGTGACCGGTTCCGAAGCAGTCACTGACAGCCAAAGGAATATTCAATTGATTTTCGTAACAGCCATTGATTCACGACGAATTGATTTTTCACTTTTATTTTAAATTTCTGTAATGTTGTTGGAGTTATTACAGGTTAGGTTAGGTCAGTTGCCTTGGCCCGAATTTTATCGGGCAAGGTTCGGTAGCCTACCGCATTTCCATGGGGTACGAGTTTGTTTCATAACTTGTTTCCTAGGGGGCTGTCCTGTCGCTAATCTCTAACTAAGTGTCGGACGAATATTTTAGCTATTTCATTAGAATATTCGCCCCCAAAAATTATATTTCTATGTATTCTTTTTTTTTCAGTTAAGTTTTTTTGTATTTTTGTGTTTGTAGACATCTTGCGTCTGAGCCAGTCCCCACTGCTTACTACGCACCGGGAATTATCCGTGCGTTTTGGATTGCACCATCGCTTGCAAGTGAAGGGAGGTAGGTGAGGCAGAGAAAGGGGAAGGGAAGTGAAATCTAAACATGTTGCAAAATCTTTTTTTTCTTCCTTTGATTATGATTATGACTTTATGCCTTGCCTTTCATAGTCAATTAAACTTTACTTATGTATTTAATGAAAAGCTAATTTTCTTTTCTTTTTTGGGGGAAGGAAGAGGGAAAAATTGTTTTTGAACGATTATTCGACTTTAGTTTTTCCCTATTCGCCCGATCCAGGGGGAGTCTATTCCGGGCTTTTTGCATATTGCTTTTCCATAGGCTGTTGATTTTACGGCTTCCACTGACGTCACACTGCAGCTCAACAGCTTATTATGGGTATTATGGTTTATTAATTATGGGTCAGTTGCTTTATTTTACTATTTATTGTACTTGTTTCATATTTTTATTTTTATTTCTTATTTTTATTTTTTATTTTTAATTTTATTTTTTATTTTTATTTTTATTTTTATTCTATGTGGTTTATAAGGATAAATTTATTGGGTAATTTATTTAATTACTTTATTTGTTTAAGTTATTGGTTTATTTGCACTTTGTGGATTGCCCTTGTTCAGTTAATTCAGTTTAACAGTTAGGTATTATTTATTTATTAATTATTTAGTTTATTGGGAATATTAATTGTTTGAATTTTTATTTATTTGGTTGCCTGGGTGTTTGACTGTGTTGTACCAGGTGGAAGGGATTTTGGTGTGTGAGGTGCTTGGCTACTGGGGAGGCTGCTCTGCATGGTTTGTTGTTGCTTAGCAACAGTGGGAGGAGCCAAGTTTGAATGAAGAAGCAGTTGAGAATGCCTAGTAAGACTGGGCGAAAGCTCCTGGTTTTTATCTGTTTGCTGTGATTAGGCTTGAGGTTTTAATTTCATTTCATGATTTCACAGTGGGTGTAGTTGTCAACAGCTTGCGCACAAGTCAAACCAGAAAGACTCCAGTGCGCGTTCTCCCAGAAACGTCACGTCATGAGCTAGGAAATGACCAACCTTCGTAACTACATACTATCGGTCCATCGATGGTCCTACCCCTATAATTTAACCATGGTGTGCGTCACGTATTTCAGCTGGCATTGTCAAGGCCGGAGCAAGTTCGGACAAGCAATATGATAAAACTTCTTCCTAACTAAATACTGCTAAATCACTCCTTGACTCATTCATACTGCATTAGTCCATTGATTTGAGAGATACGTAAGACAACTCGTTTCCTGCTGCAAGTAAGTGTACGTTGGACTAAGCTCAATCACACTAACAAAAAAAGAAAAGCCCCAGTAATTCTTGACCCGCATTCCCGCGTATTCCTCAGTTGACGGGGCGCTCTCTAGCTAGTAAAGATCAGTGTTTAAAGGCCCTTTAGTTAGCAACTCTAGAAACGAAAACAGTGGATGCGTTTACCGTAGTTATTCCGCATTCTTTACCTAATATGTTCAAGTTGTGCGAATTTAGTGCAGGTTTAGTGTAAGCCGCTACAGTTTCGTGAAGCAGATAAATTTGGGTGGCGTTATATTTATTAACCACTCGTTATAAGCCGTCCTAAATAAACTTAAATGGCTGCTCGAATTCTTGAATAGCATTCTTTGTTCGAGGAAAGAGGGCGCTGGCGAACGGAAACGTAAAATGGGATGTTAGGTAACGTTGGAAATATTTTGGAATCAATATTTACAGAGAAATTTAAGGTGTGCTGCATGCAGTGTTTCGTAAAAACCTGTGACATCAAGCTGCCTGGATTGAAAGCGTTCGTAGCTGAAAATTTTTGCGCGCAAATTTTGCGTGCGACGTTGTTCTAAATGAAAGGTAAAAATATAAGTTTTGTGCAGCTGTTCATTCGGGCGTGTTGTGTTTTAACTTTTAAGGTCATATGACGTGGAATACCTCATTTCTTCCATCTGTGAACTATTGATTTGTGTATTATGTTTGTGTTTATTTGTTATTCGTTGGGGTGGGGTTGTATTCACGTTTGTTATTGTGTGAAATAAAGAAATACGTTTTGTAATTTGGTTAATGGTTTGGTTTCGTCCACGCCAATCAACTTTAATTGCTTCCTGGTGTTTCACAATAAGCTATTTTAGGCATTTGAATGCAAACAATTTTTTGTAGCCTAAAGCTGTTCGATTTTCGTTTGCGTTTGCATTTGTTTACGTGAGAACTGAGTCTCTGGTTTTACTTTTAGTATTTTACGTCGTTAGCAACACTGAGCTTTACGATATAATCTAGATGACGCGGACAGACTGTTACAGAACAAAACCTGCTATCATGGTTGCCTTAGTTGATAAGAACTAGGAATTTTTTTCTTAAAGTGGCGTATCACGGATTGAAAGTCTGCAGAATCTGGCAACATCTGGTACAGTCTAGCACATGCTTGCATCAAGTTGGAATGCTGTACTGCCACTAGAGTGTAAATTTGGTACTTCCTCGTGCACCTGGGAATAAATTGTAAAGTAACGGGTAAAATCGCTTTCACTACATTGCACCACGGTATTTTTGTGCGATTTTCTCTCAGAAATGCTTCTTTCAATACTATACAACAAAATGATCAGATTGTTTTCAATGTTCATATCTTGTCATCGCCCAGGTTAGGTCTGATAAACGCGCTTATTAATTTATTGAAAGCCGAAAAAAAAAATTATACCGGTATCAATAGTAACGTCACGAGGGCATAGTTTTTTTTTTTATATATTCTCAACTCCGAATTGAATTCCGAAGCAGAAAAAATACCAAACGCTTCCACAAGAATATGATACGATTCGTAAGTTTTACGACAAATATTTATTTTCAATTAGGAACCGCATTTAATATTTTACCTACTGCAGTTGCCAGTTTTCTTTTCGTTCTGCTGGCCTCCTCGCATTTGTGAGGAGCCCCTGTGGCTGTCGCCCTTAAAATATTGGCAATTAAGCCTAACACACTTGGTCAGAAGAAAGCTGATGCTGGCTGATTACTCTGTCACCATTGTAATCAAAGAAATTGTGAATTGCTGGGAAGCCTGAGCACTCCTTACGTGACTATTAGGTACATCGGATGGGTTTAGGCCTATTAAATGTAGTTCTGTCATACTTGTGTTACACTGCGAAGACCAGGAAACCAGACGATTCGATCGTAAAAGGGACAAAGCTGACAATTTTATCCACGTTAAGAAAGCATGATTGGCTGGTGGCTGCCGTTTACTGGCTTCCCATTGGTTAAATGCCGTTAAAAAATTATGAAGGTGAATTCTCATAAGATAGTCAGACAACTTCAAAAATTGCCCTTAAATAAATCAAATCTGACCATTGAGGTTCATCAATGAAACCTAATTATAATTTTTTTCCGAAAAAACAAAGACTTCCATATTTCAAATCAACATTTCCAATTTCTGTTCCGTGTTTTGAATTCGGGTTCGCTTTCAGTTTTACATGCCATCAAAGCCGCGATTTGGTTTGTGGTTTCTGTATCGATTTTTGCTGTATTTTTTTTTTATGTAACGGTAAGCTTATTACTAGCTTCCATTTCGCTCCTGTTTTCACTTTCAGCAGTGTCATTGACCACGTGCCTGGCTGCGGCATCGTTTTCCTCTACTATTTTCTTTTTTTATTACTAGGAGCTTTGCTGTCATTTATACATAGAAAATTATGATTATTTAAAATTTAAAACAAGTCAATCTTTGATTTTTCAAATATGGTATAAAAAACCAACACAAAATCCAAATCGGTTTCGGTCAGTAAAAACCGAAATTCCGGTTTTGGTTACCGACCCATCCCTAACGGTTTATTAGCTACGCTGCGTTTGGCATTTGAATTGCAGAGTTTCAGTTAGAAAATCACTCTGGTTTTACATTTTGTAACACGAATAAAAGTCTAGAAAAAGTGGAAATTATGTCTATTTTATTTTCAAAAATAAGAAATTACAATGATAATATTGTAGCCTATTTCTTAATTCTTATTGCATAACATTTTTCTTGGTTAAAGGAGTACTGGATCGGGTTGGCAAAAAGCTGTATCCCTAAGGCTATTTATCTTCGGGAAACCTGGTTAATTCTAGGCCTACCTTTATTTCGTTTGGAAACCCATTTTAATCAATAGGCTATCACGTCTAATTTACTAAATCGTGTAATAAACAGCCAGGCAAATCTAATGTCCATCCCTTTAAAATACTGATGTCGGAATCGTGAAATAGTGGAGTTGATGAAGCCCACTCCTTAAATCGTTGTTTTTCTATAAAAATTAATCAATGCTTCATTTGAAAAACAGTTGGGGAAAACCTACCTACTCTATGCTGACTCCCTGGTTTAATAGTGGACTCTTCCTGTCTTGTTGCACCTGCAGAATGCCTCTCCTCTTCCCTCCTCCCCCTCTTCACAGCAATTAAAAGGATGTAAAAATTGGCCTTCCCAACAAAATTCAAAAGGCTGTAAACACCGAATTTTCTGTAATAGATGTCCAGAAGGAAGATAAAAAAAAAGCGTAAGCAACATCTGTAGCGACTTGCTACGTTACACTGCCGCCAACGCTACCTGCTACAATGCACCAGTTGTTTTGTTTAGGCCTCTATTGCTTTAGAGAAGTCTTACCGGAAAAGTGAGCAGCAGTGCATCGTCTCAGTCCAGAGGTGCAATACGCCATGAGGTAGCAGCCGCACCCCCCCCCCCCCCCTCTTTAAAGTTATGTAAGCCTCGGAGTGTTTTTGTACAAAATAGTTTCATCAGAGTAATTATTCTTTTGCGGAATGCATTGCCGAGAGTTTGTAACTTTTTAAGTGCATCTGTGCTAAACATCTCGATTCAGGTTTGCGGTAGCCTACTTTGGTTCAACAGAAGTAGATTTATCTTACACGTCAATCAACCCTTCCGAATGTCAATCCTGTAGCAGTCGCCACTTGGCCAGTAGACCTTACGAAACACTCGCCATTTCACAATTTTTACTCGCCACATACCAAATACGTCTTGTATTTCTCTAATTTATGCATTAACAAAATTGTGAAATTTTCTTAAACTCCAGTATTAATGCAGAAAATCCACTTATATAGCTCTTATAAATCTGAGCATAACGCCGCAAACCGTTCGTCTTATACGGTTCCAGAGATACGCCTTTTTTAGTGGCATGCTCTGTAGCTACTCGCGGATTTGGCGAGTAAGGCTAAATTCCAATTCGCCAACTGTTGATTTCCAATCGCCAAATGGCGAGTGGCGACCGACATTGGGAAGGGTTGACGTCAATACTTAAATAAAATTGAGCTGAAGGTAGGCTTAATAATTTGAGTGCTGCAGATCACTGTAGACTGCCTTTTTTTTTTTTACCTAATAGGCAGACTCCTGCGTGTAATTTGACATAATAATATTTCAGTTTCATTTTGGGTGTCGAAATACAAGTTAAAACATTGTTAAAATTTCGTACTGTGAAACTAGACGAAAACCAAATTAAAGTCAGTGCGAGTGTCTTGGACGTGAAAATGAGCGATATTTTGATTGACTTTTTACTTAAAACGTACAAGCTAATAAATACCATTTCATTCTTTTCAGAAGTTTAAAGAAAATGCCTCCTACCACTGTGACAATGCTAGACGAGCGAGTACGCAATCCTAGCCATTGGCAATTGCTATCCGACTCGGTTCTACTCCATATTTTTTCGTACATCGAAGCTTTGGATTTACTTCGTATTGCAAGAGTATGCAAAGCGTGGAACCGCGTTGCCACGGATGAATTTCTGTGGAGAACACTTTTTTACAAAGATTGGAAGATTAGCAAACTTGTACCCCGTGCACCTGAGAAGGATTCGTGGCGGTTGGAGTACAAGCGCTTAAAGTACCACACCCCTCTTGAGGAATCGGAAGTGTTGATGCAACATTCAAATCAGGTTCTTCACGTTAGCTTTTCCCACAATGGAGAGATGTTTGCATCCAGTTCTAAGGATGGCTTCATTAAGGTATGCTCAAGTTCACTTTTGTCATACTTTTTGTGGAAGGAAAACATTTAAAAGGCTGGAGAAATGTTTTATAAGTAATTAAGGTTCACTCATGTTTTGGGGCGATACAAAATTCTCATGATGTCGTTAAGTTGGTATTATTGCAGGTTAAAAGGTAGATCATATGCCATATCCAGGGAGGCTGCGGTTCTGCAATTTTTTGCAAAAATATTAAAGCTGCACAGATTTTCCAAACTATCACACAATAATGCAGAATAATTTCAGTAATAATCGGCATCTAAAACTTAAAACGCTTTGGTTTGTCATGTGCTGTCATGTTTTCTTGCAAAAGCACACCAACTACAAACTGAAAACGCCAATGGCTAAAGGTTTTACGAACAGAATTTGCATGCGGGTTGCACAAAATTTGAAAATTATCCTGCCAAAAGCAATATATGGTATCCTTCTAAAAGTGCGTAATTCCAAAACAAAAGGTTCCAATGGCTTTCTAAAGCCACCGAAAGTGGGTTTAAGGGAATGGAAAGGTGTTGGAATGACATAAAACTGTCAAGTTTGTTGCACTTAGCAGTTAGCACTGAAGTCAATGGTGTTTCATGGTTTTTGGTTGTGTGTGCAGGAGAATCCACACACATGCGCAAGTTGAATCTTACTTCTAGCTTACTCTAGACTTAACAGATTATAGCACGGAATCTTTACACGAAACGTAACTTGGCTACTTAAACTGACCTGAAAAATCCACCTCAGATGAAGGGACATAACATTTTAGGCAGTAATTAGATGTTTGCCGTGTGTTGCAATCTGTTGATGTAATCTAAAGTAAATAATGGTAAAATGCATTTTCAGTACCATTCATGTAGGATCAGATTTCAGGTACAGATTCACATTTTTCTTAAATATTTTTAATGGTGAGCTGAGAAACTCGTGTCACCAAAGTAAAATGTTCTATTTCTAGACACTGTCCAATAAAAACAAAAGCTCATTCAATCAACATGTGATGATCCATGAATTTGTCAAACCAATGTTTCTTATTGTGGTATGTTCAGTGGCCTTGTAGGTACACGTTTTGAAAACTTGTTTGAAAATAAAAGAAATCCTAACTATCCGCTACTTTTTTTCTCTCTTTCAACTTCTGAAAGACTCTTGCGAGGGATTAAGACCTTCGGAAAGCTGATAAAATCCCCTCATAAAATCTGCCAACAAGAAATGAAAATACGTCCAGTTCATATTTAGCCTTATTTATCAGCAGCACTTTGACCAAACATTAGGCTACCTGGAGCCATGACCACATCAGCTCTTTGCGTCATTCCCATTATCGTCTAGAAACAAATCTGATGATCGTTCTGAGGCAAGTCACAACTAGGATCTAAAGAATTGACTTTTATCAAACGTCTAACTTTTGCACCCTGATCGTGGCATTAAAACGTTGATATTGTATTCTACAACAAAATGTAAGCTACTGATTTACCGTATATTTCCGAATATAAGACTGTACTTTTTTTCAAATTTACACCATTAAAATAGCAGCATCGTCTTATACTCGCGTTCAAATCCATAACTCGGTCAAATTTTGGCCGATTTTGACGTTTGAATACACCATTTCGATCGTTTTTCCGAGAGTTATCCAATGGTGCTAATCTCGTGCCAGTTGCTCAAATAGTTTTTGGATTATTTAGCAAAAACTAAATATGCATTGAAAAAGGCCTCAGGAAGCGGTCCAAAGGCGAAGCTATTATTAAAAATTTGGGTTTTGAATCCAGGACCAGGGGAATTTACTAGTATACAAACGAGTAAATATTATACCAAACCTTACGAAAGTCTTGCTAAAGTCACCCGTCTTAATAATCGCAGCCATTTATTTCTTTGGAACATGCGAGCCCAAAATACTAGGCTACTCGTCTTATATTTGATGTGTCTTGTATATACCAATATTGACAGAAACGTGTCACCGTGTAAAACCGACATATCGTGAAATCACCTAACCTTATTACGATTGCCAGTTATTGTTTTACATCTGTAATGTTTTAAAAGGGTTGTATATTTGTTGTAGGTTTGGAATGCTGATTACCCTGCCACCGTGCGTTACAATGCTAATATGAAAGAATACGGCTGGAAATATACGCAATATTCTCAGTTCAATGAAAGCGACACGCTTTTGTTGGTATCAGGCGTACATTCTGGCCTTCACAGCACGACTGGAGAAATATTTGTATTCAGTGTTGACGGTAAGCTAATGGTCTATGCTGTACCTTAAATTTGAGCGTGCGTTTAAAAAAAATCAATCTCAGAATTTCTGATGCATTTTTTTTTTCAAATCTGTAGCAAATCCCTCCCTCCACTGAGGAAGCTAACTAGTACTGTGTGGTTTTCACTTGTAGAATTTTACTGACAAAAACCTGGTTTCGATTTTGATTCCCTCCCCCCATAAAAATCCAAAAAATCGTTATGAAAGTACATGTAAGTAACAGTTTCATCGACTTCTACTGAGAGAACTTTGATTCTCCTGCGAGAACGAGTTTCCTGGTAGGATCGCCATTTCTCATTCGTAGCATCCTCCTAACTGTGTTACAGTGTGGGGGGATTATAAAACGTGGTGTGGGACCAGCCTCTTGCCTTAAATCTGAGCTTGCCCTGCACCTGCATGGTCTGCGGAATATTACCGGCCATTCCGGGTGTCACCTCCTTGTTGTAATGCGTAGCTAACACCGATGGCGAGGTCCATTTAGCTAAGGACATGATCTGGGTGGGCAACGCCCCACACCCTGCAGATGCCAAAGCCAAAGCCACCGCCGAACGCACGAGAGTGTACACGGAAGTGCTCCATGTTGATACCTGCTAAGCGAAGAACTGAGCACAGCCACCTTGCAACAGTTTGCGAACTGATAGGGCGGTAAAAATGCACATAGGATAAAAGCAGGTCATATGGCCCTGTCCCTGACGTGTGAAGAAGTTGATCCCTCTGAGGCCATGTGCAGCGGACGTCGGCCTTTACACAATGCACTGCATCCAATTTCTTCTCTGGATGTCGAAGCAGCCGCAGGACGATGAAGGGCACACCATCTCTTGCGATCTTGTGGTTCCGTTCCACGAAAACGGCTTCCCCATCCTGGATATCGCACCATTGCAGTGACAAGCAGGCCAGCTCACTAGCCTTACTACCAGCCGCTACAGCCATCAACATAACTGTTGTGAAAGTCAGACGCTTTAGGCTCAAACTCCGGAGGGGGTGCAATGTGCGCAATTACCTTGACACAACTGCCGGGGTCGCCGGGGCCTCTTCCTAAAAAGACCCTTCACAAACTGACGCACCAGCAGCTGTCGCGACAGATCGCCTCACCACACCCGTCATGTCACCTAGATATCGTTGCCAGATATCCCATCATGATAGGAACTGTAGTCCAGTCGAAAACAGCTCTGCCAAAAAATTCAGGCACCCTTGTACTACCGGCGCCGACACATGATCTAGGACCCGAGCACCACATCAGCCAAGACAATGTCTTTCGCAACCGCCGAAAGCTCACACGCACCACCATTGCTGCCTGGCAATTAACTGCTGGGCCCTTTACCAATCCGGGTCAGACTGTCCGGGTACTGGCGACATCATCACCACAAGACCAATTTACAATGGCACTCGAATGACTTGCCTGGGAGCCTATACCACTCACTCCAGCAAAATCAGCAACAGAAGAAAACAAACCAAGGCGGCCTATGTCTACTGCCCTGGCTGTGACGGCCCCGCCCCATTCTGGGCTCTCACCAGTCACCATCTCTACCCGTGGGCCGTCACCACTGGCCCCTACGCACGGGATACCCCTGCGGTGGTAACATACTGCGACGTGGTGCAACCGACGCCTGTCGTGTTGTGGCGACTTCCTGCTATGCCTTTTTCCATAATTACTGTTAACGTGGCGCTAAATAATTCTGCAGGCAACGGTTCACATACCATCAATTCCGGCCTCACTTCCTCCGTAAAGGCCAACTTCAGGGGGTTTCTACGTGTCTTGTTCATAAACAGAAACGCTTGGAGTTGCAAAGTAGTTGCATCGACTGACACCTGTAACAGTTGACTTAGCCACGAACTCCCAAAATCCACAGGATTCATTGAACAAAATTGTGAAAGTGGACGCAGCATTTCTGGCAAAACCCCGAAAAATTTAGCCTGGACTGTAGCTAAATTAGCATCAGCACACTCAATGTCCGTATTTTGATCTCTGCCCCTCGGCAGAATTGGCGTTTTCGGTGGCACAAACTCTTTCTGTAATATGGCGTTTAGTACGTATCTATCGCATACAGAATCTTCGGCTGGCCCAGTTTCGCTACGCTCGGTTTCAGATTCATTCGACTTACACCTCTTCTCCATCTTACCCGTCTCATCACGATAATCAACTCGCACTGTGTTCTGTGACTTCGTATTGTTGTCGTCCCTAGGCATTGTCGATGACCAGCAATTATTCCAACGATCACATTGTCGTCGTAAAACAGTGCAGGGCAGAGGCACTACCAATCGTGCCGGTCGCAACAGAAACAGTGGTGTTCATGCGCGTGAGGTAGAGTGAAGAAGCGACCGGAAGTGACGCAAAATTACGTAAATTGAGTTAATTGTAGGCCAGTAAGTAAGATTAAAGGTGCCGATTGCTAGAAGGACATCCTACCTTGTAACACAGTTAGGAGGATGCTATGAATGAGAAAAGTACTGTATTCACTATCACTGGTAAGAGGTGTAGTAAAATGCACTTCGTCAGGAATTCTGTTAACGAATTAGTAAGGCTGTACCGAACCGAACATGGCCGAACAGACTGTTCGGTTCGGTCTTTCAAACGCAAAATACCAAACAGAACATATTTTCACTTCTAATCGATGGATTTTGATGTTTGAATACACCATTTTGAAGATTTTTTCGCCAGCTTTCTGCGGTTCAGGAGTTAAAAGGGAAAATGTAAAAGTAGTGGAGATTTTTTTATGTTTAAACAGTTTCAACATCTATGGACTTACAAGTCCATGGGAAAATACCTACATTTGTTAAGAAACTTGTGCTTTGATGAATCTTTGTGAACTGAGCTCTTTTACATTTTAGTTTAAGATAGATTGGTTTGGTACGTTTTTGTTCGGTTCGGAAGTGTTCGGTGTTCGGCTTATATAAGGTTTGGTTCGGTTTGGCTGAAAAATTCTCGTTCGGTACAGCCTTACTAATTAGGAATTGCTAAATAGTGCTGTAAAGTGTGGGTTTGAGCCCGCTGCCTTTCCACATGGGACCCAAGTTTGACCAGGACTTAAAAAGGTGGGTCGAATGGGGAGGCCAAAATCTTGTTGCACTGCAACAATTCATTTACGGGCCAGCTATTGCTCGGATGATTTAGATAAGCTCAAATGGTCCCACAGTAATCAATGGCACTGCGGTTGCTACTCAAAGCGCTTGGTAAGTTTTCCGATATAGCCAGACTTAAGTAAAAATGTTTTTAAAAGGTAAAATTCATAGAAGGTAATCGTTCCGGCGCAACTGCTGAATGTTTGGGCCCACAAAATCAAAATTTGAAAGAAATTGGATCCACTGTTTTTTTTTATTCTGAAGTTTAGTGCATTCACAGGCCTCTAATAATATGGCGCAGATATTTTCCGAGACTTTATGTCCAACTTGATTCACACTCATCTTCATCAAGTTAAGATATTAGATCTTTTAAAATTCCGGCAGGCACCGTTATTCAAAACACAAAACGAAGACGTAGTTGGAGACGGAGAACGGACTGAAACTTAGCGACCGAGGAAGACAGATGTGAAGCAGTTATACCACCAAACTCGCTAAAGCTGTCGAAAATTCGCAAGGTATTGTGAGATCCGAGTTTTAAAAGATCTAATATCTTAACTTGGTGAAGCTGAGTGTGAATCAAGTTGGACACAAAATCTCGGAAAATATTGTAATTTTTCACCATAAAGAAATTCATCATTTGTTTATGGCACAGATATAAATATTCAACATAAGTAGCCTATAGGCTACATTGAATGTGTTTTGTATGAATATGTTAAGTATATGATACATACAATTTTCAGTAAATACGGAGCATTTATTATATGGCTGTAGTGAGTGGTTTATGCCATACATGCTAAATCTACCAAAGTTTCTGCTACCCAGAAGGCAGAATGTAAAATTTTTAAGGTTTAAGCGTACAAAAGATTATTGTGATTTATCGGATTTTGTCGGATGGTAGATTTTGCATCTATGGAAAATGCCTTCTGGCGATCACTTCTGGCTCTACATAATCAATTTATAAATAATCTTCGTTTTTGCAGGTGAATTTACTCTTCAAAGCAAAATGTTAAACAAACCTTATGACATATTTGGCACGTGGTACAATGACACTTACCTCCTTTCCGGCCACTTGTCGTGGCTTGGCCACATGGTTTCAAGTTCAATACTTTGGCTGAACAATGCCTATCAGGAAACGGATATTGCTGATAAATCTGTGGTTGCCAAACTGTATCGTTTTTACAATAAAAATGCAAGTTCTATACGTACCATTATGGTTGCGGATTGTTTGTCGACGGAGGAGGATTCGTGCGACACCACTGATGATGCTGGTGTCCCAGAGGAAGACTCTGTCAGTCACATGGAAAGTGTTAGTAACGTAAGAGGTAATCCTCTTTCTCACAATGTGTTTGTGGCGTCGGCAGAAAGAGCAAGGTCGAATCTTACCCAGAGGAATTCTTGTCCAAACCCAACTGTACAGAAAAACCATCACGATGCTCTTCTCGGTGGGATGGAAGGACTAAACTTGCATAAAGAAAGAGTGCAGAAACGAATTCGGAAAGATACCGATCCCTTTGATGTGGATTCTACAATTTTGTTGGAGGATAGTTGGAAAGATGATGACGAGAGCCCTGATACTGATGAAGAGGACCCTGCAGCGTTTGGCCCTGCTGACTGCAGCAATTACAAACCACGATCGTTGCAGTCTCTGCGGTCCCAGTTGTCGTGTCCAACAGACATTGTGCGACAAGGACCGTCGCAAGGAATAGGCGAAGAAGAGGGAGTTATTTTAGACACTCAAGAAAAGTATTTGATCTTCACTACTGGATCGGAAACTTATACTCCACATCAAATAGGTATGATTTACCAGTATAGTTCATAAATTAATCAGTTGAATACTAAAGCATGTAGCAAACCTTGTCTAGTCAGCACGTATAGAAGTTTTTCAGCTCATCTGTATGCTTAAGAAACCTGTAAGAGCTTTTATTACCTTCACTGTAACGATAGCTAAGCTATCTTTAATCTTGGCTCGGATCACTTATAAAATCTAGAATCTCTTGTGGCCTCTCTACTTTCCCCTTGTAGTCAGAGTGCCCGTCACCAGATGGAACAAACTGATTAGGCCTAGTTCTTTTTTTTTTTATCATATTTCATCGAATGAGTTTCGGGCCACTTATTAATTTTTTGACGGGCAAAACCCGGTACTTTTTTGAAACGCGGTGCTCATTTTTAAAAGCCCATGAAGCCTTTGTAGGCCAAAGTTCAGCAATAAAAAAAAAGTAAACGTAAAACAAGTCGTGTCATTTATTTGTAACATCTTTAATCTCCTTACTTTTGAACCAAACACAAATTGTCAGCCGAATCAGTTTTCAGAGGATAGTATTTTTAAAATTGCTGTTTCTAAGGAACACCCGGCACTTAATCGAGGAAACACAGTAAGCTCTTTAGCATAGGGTCTGAACTGCAAATCTATTTTTTTTTTGTGAAACTCCGGCAACACTGAATAGTCATCAAATATGATAATAGCCAGTACGATAGCCTAACTTACAAGATGTATCACTTGCACAGATTTACCCGAAGTTGCAAAAAAAAAAAGACTAAAATCCAACATCTATGCAAAATAAAGCTAATGCACAAATTTTTGTTTAAATATTATCTCTATTCTATTTTCAAAAGACAACGTATATTATAAATGAAATTTTTTAATTGTTTAAAGAAAAAAAGTATGCTGAAAGAAATAAACAAAAAAACAACATTTAAAATATTTACTTTTTTTAACCTGTTTTTTTTTTTTTTTTTTGAAGGTCTACGAGGCCTGAAAGTATGAAATTAAATGGATCAAACTTTGTAAATATGATTGGAGTAACTTATAATGCTGTTCAAAACATGCAATCTTGGTAGGTAGCCTACCGATGCAGATAGTAAAATACAAAATTTTGTTTATAGTGAACGGGCCAAGGAATGGTTTTTGCTACTAACACCTTTCCTCAATTAAAATAGTCTTAAGGCAGACTTCATCTTAACACACCATTTACGTCATAAATTACTATATGGAGTCATAAAGGATGAGTCCAACACAAATCTGCCCCATGTTCATCGCTCGTATGTAGTGCTGACTCCATGTGTGGCCAGTTATTTAACTAGTGAACATTTTTACTATTGCTGAAAATGTACATTATCCTGTGTAGTAAAAATATGTGTGAAAAAACATCACCTTGTTCTGCGAACAATCCGAGCACGCATCAATTTGCTAGCAGTAGTGTTTGGCGGAAGCCCTACTCGATGTTTTGATTTCGGTTGAATTAGGTATTTTGAAGTGTGTTTTTCAGGTTATTATATCACCAAATTGTAATTTCATTACCTTAATTTGTGTTTTTGGATCAATAGACAAACCAAAATTAGTGAGAAATAACATTTGTTCGATTGAAACACGCTTGGGTCAAGGACTCGTAAACTCATGCAATGTGTGGTCGCCATCTTCGTTGCGATTGAAAGCTCACGCTTCAAATTTCTAACAGACAAACGGTCTTTGCAGAGTGTTTTGAGTCGAAGTAGTGAGCCTGAAGAAGACAATTCCCCTGTGTATTTTCATCTCCAGGTTGAAAAAACGAACCATCTTGCTTTGAATGTTCGAAACAATTTACGAAGACAATTTCACGCTCGAATTCAAATACATCAAATTCCGAATCTGCGAATTTTCGACAGGCTGCTGACTAAGGATGGAAAAATTAGTCTGTGTCTTCTTCAGGCCACCACAAGCAGTAATTTACAAAATTTACATTATTAAAATGTCCGACGTGCATCGACTGTCGTGGAAAGCAGACGACTACTGCGACGTGACTCGTAGCCCTTCGCATTTACAAGGCGGCTCAATGCCACTGAGCGAGCGCCTTGCGAAAAAATGGCATTGTGCTGCCTTGTAAGTGCAGAGGGCTACGAGTCGCGTCGCAGTAGTAGTCTGCTTTCCACATCAGTCGATGCACGTCGGACATTGTAAATAATGTAAATTTTGTAAATTAATTGCTTGTGGTGGCCTGAAGAAGATAGACGGACCAATTTTTCCATCCTTAGCCAGCAGCCTGTCGAAAATTTGCATATTCGGGATTTGATGTTTTTGAATTTGAGCGTGAAATTGTAAATCATCTCCAGATACTGCTGATCGAAAATTTGCGAGGATATGTAGAAATTATTTTCATTTCGTGAAAATAAGCGTAACAAAAGTGATTTCTTCAACATTGCTGTTCCGACCACCTTCATCAGAAGTGCTAAAACTATTTACAGATCGAAGATCACATCACCCAGTGTCAGTCCTATTAAAAAAGCCGCTTTGCATACATGGTATGAGAGGCGACGTGGCTTTCTTAAATAGAATTGACACACCCAAGTCAGGTGATCGTCGATCGGTAAATATTCTTTGCACTTTTGATGAAGGTGGTCGGAAGAGCAAAGTGTATTTGTAGTGATGTGCAGATTCCGATACCGATACCTTGGAATCTGTCAATTCCAGGGTATCAATATCGGACTCTGAAAATTTCCACATATTCCTTCAAAATTGGTTCCCCGGAAAAAATCTTTCCAACTGAAGCCCAATTCTAAATTAATCAGTTTGGAAAGAGTTAACCCAATATGAATTAATGAAACTTACAAGCCCAAATAATTTACCCAAACTAATAACTTCGCTCGTTTGTTTTGTTTCACTTTACATGTTCCAAAATGAATAAATTTTGGGTTTGGATCAATGTAAAAATTAATCTGGGAAA
>JAHWFP010140307.1:0-18750 GCA_023313725.1 Lithobius niger | reverse complement strand
GGGCTCGCATATTCTAAAGAAATAAATGGCTGCATTGTAAAAGACGAGTGACTTTAACAAGGCTGTATTACATTTATTAGTTTGTATAACCTACTAGTAAATTCACATGGTCCTGGATTCGAAGCCCAAAATTTTAATTCGAATTCTCGACGACTTACTCAAACAGGTCAAAACTATTTGAGCAACTCGGAAAAACGAAAAACGATTCCAATTCAAACATCAAAATCGGCCAAAATTGAACCAAGCTGGATTTGCTGGCATGTGTTAAGTAGATGCTATTTTAATGATAGCTTCCATGGTGCTTTTTCCCTTTCTGATGTTTGCCCGTGCAGAGCGTGGCAGAGTGAGAGTTATTTACGATTACTAGACCTATCAGCTGTGCTGACTACTGTATCCAGCTACCACGGCTGACTGGGTGTGTGATCCATGATCCTTTTGAGAGAACTATGTTAATAAATTGGTGTGTGAATGAGGGAGTGTGCTTTTTAAGACATTGCCCATGAGCAATTCAACATAATGATTGTGACTTTGTAGACGCTGACTGCCCAGATTTATTTATCGACTGGGAGTGCACTGACAGTTAGCCCGTAGCCGCCTAGACACCAATGAACGCCTTCAACGTACAACAGCGAAAAACTAAGTCCCAGCGCGAGCTTTGTGAGGGGGGCCCGGGGACCCCGAGCAAAGCGAGCAGTCACAGCCCAGTGGTCAGCGTCGTCGGCTCCAAACCAAGAGAATGCCGGTTCGAATCCGAGAACCGACCCGAGTCCCATATGGACTCTAAAAAAAGGGTCTGCAACTTTTTGAGGCGGTTATGGGTTAATGTAACTGCAATTTTGTGAAAATGCTGGACTGACTCTCGCCATTGTTAACATTGAGACATGTAGTTGGGTCCCCTTGTCTCCGTTGGTCGCTTTGTGAGTTGAGTGCTTTAGACGGTTCCACCCAAAGGATAACACTATCTAGAACAAGAGAGTATCCCCATTATCCAGGCTGCTATAAACTAGAATCACATTTTTCAAACAGATCGTGAGTAGGACCATAGATCAGAAGTAAACCAGATGCTGCATCTTGCACATTCCAGACGGGAATTACGGCTACTTTTGCCTTTGAAGCAGCACGGAGGCAACACATTATCAGAGGTATTAGTTGCCACAACTACCGCCAGGGTCCCACATAGTCTTGGAAGAGGTAAAATGTGATATCTTCGCGATGGACGAGTTGCGTACGCCTACCCGTAAGCTCGATTCTGTAACGACTGATCGCAGCGCCAGTTCAAAATTCTTCGACAGCTGAAACTTGAAACCAAATATGATGGCGACAATACCTTCGAAAACTGACGAAATACTCGTGCGAGGCAACATCCG
Organism: Lithobius niger; assembly: GCA_023313725.1. Classification (NCBI taxonomy): domain Eukaryota; kingdom Metazoa; phylum Arthropoda; class Chilopoda; order Lithobiomorpha; family Lithobiidae; genus Lithobius; species Lithobius niger. The sequence continues at coordinate 17,383 of JAHWFP010140307.1, read as the reverse complement.
AAGTTGAAGAACTTGTTCTGTGTTCTATTCAAACTGAATTCAATTCGTTACAAGAAATGTGAACCACGGAAGAAGATTCAGCCTAAGCGCTAGCTCGAAACGCCCCATGAAACACTAAACCATGTATTATACTTAGCTCCAGTTGTCTCTACAACCCGTTTTAAAACTGAATGTTGGATTTAAAAAAAAAAAAACTTGATCAGCGAGTTCTGATCTGTCTTAATCTTACTTATATTTAGTAATTGCGATTAATTTAATATTCTTATTATTAATTGGTTTTAGTAATGCTAAATCGATTTTAACCTGACCGATCAGTTGGTGGCGCTGCCAGTCTCCTAACAGTATCTGGCGTACGAGCTTTGTGTCAGGGCAGTGGTCCGTAATTTGTCCATCTCGAAAAGAGTAGTTAGTCCAAGGTAGCACCGTTACCCAAGCCTCCCCAAAGTGGAATTACAAAGTTAGCCTTGAGCCATGAATAATTTTTTATTACAGTAAAAGAAATCTTTAAAGTAATAACAGTTAGGCTGCCTTGTATATTCTTTCGGGGCCGTCGAATTGGGAGTCGGGTGGATTTTTCCCGCGTTCAAGTTTTCTTCTTTCCCTGGTTCTGCTGCAAGGCATCGCATGTCACATTTCTTTTGGCCATGGTCGGTAGCTCGTTCTGATCTGGATACAGTAATGAACAAGGGTAACCCGACTGCACATGACAACTGCCCAAGGCGACACACCAGTGACGGCGTCAGGGCTGAATTGTTAGGGGGGCTAGCCAACATCCCGGGAGCCAACATCTCGCGGCTTTTTGAGGGGGTCGCAGGGTGACAGAGGGCACATCTGGAGAGGTCCAAAAACTTTTCAAGGCAGCTGCATTAGACACTTTTATCCCGTTTAATCCAACCTGAACGTAACGTTAGCTTCAATGCAGTCCAATTTTTTCTAAAATACGCCCGATAAACACACAAAATAAATTAGGCTACACATATATTGCAAAGTTGCTACAAAAATAAGCTAGCCTATAATGAAATAGAAAATTGGTTTATTTATTTGATTTCAAGTTACGCCTTCTAGTTTTTATTTTATTTTATGGTGGTAACCGAGTGTTCGGTTGGGGGGTAATGAATCATGGACCACCCCTAGCGCCGTCACCGTAACTTGTGTAAAGGTCCTCCAAAGCAGGGTACAAGTGAACGTTGCGATTGGGCTTTGATAGAACCCAGCTTTTGATCATTTCTATGGGCCAAACGAAGCCTTTGCCTCAAAATGGTTAGGCCTAGGAAAAAAACACAAGGTACCGGTGGGAGGGGGCCTTAATATTCCCCCCTCAGCCCAATCTTAATTTCAGTTGAAATAAATTCCTTGGTAATTGAATTAACTGACGAGTTACTTACGGCCTGACGTACTGTGTATCGTCTGACGACCGGGATCGCAAACGATCTGAAATTCTAATCTACCTGTAGCGTAATGGTGCCTGAGCGATGGATAGGATAGGCCTATTCGGACAAATACAGTTCTCAAAACGATGACCATCAGGGAGCCTTCGAGTGGACCAACAGGTGGCGATCTTTTCTTTGTGATGATACGTTGGCTTGATCTTGACTCCGATGTTTTCACAAAAAAGAGAGGAAAATATAAATTCCCACGTAGGACATTAATTTTGTGAAGTAACACTAACAGTACACCCCGAAGTTAACAACAGCGGCTGGCATGACAGGGCAAGCACATGTGTTGTAGCTCACGCCGCTGCTTCCGACGAAAAAAGTGAACACGTAAACATAGTAACGTGCGGGAAAGAGCGGCGATCTGGAGGTCAACTGAGTAACGAGTTAATGGTTTTTAAGTGTTGTACGGATATGAGCATTATTTTGACGAAAATAATCAGTTTAAAGGAAAGGAGGCTATTTTTGACAGACAGTAAAACACTCCGCCTCAACGATCCGGACGAATCTCCATCTGTGTCGTTTCGTCCGATTGGTTCTCCCACCGTATTGCCCGAGTTGTGGCCGTTGTGAAATGACGTCACGTAATGCAAGTGGTTGGTCCCTCCATTAGAGAGTGCGCGTGTTTTCGTCATAGATGGGTAGCGTGAATCTAGGCCCAAGATGGCGGCTCGCGGTGGATGTTGGAAAAGTCGGCACGGCTCTCTAATTTTTAGGGGAGGAAAAACGAAAATGTTTCCTCTTTATTACTGCTAAACTATTTGTGCAGTAATAAAAATGTTAATCACAGCATTCGGAAGTGATTTCAGCTGACATACAAAAAAAAAAACTCTAAATTTCTTTAATCTGTGGAAATCCGCTACGTTTGATACGCCGTACGTGTCGTTGAATTTTCTGTTTTGTCGCCTTCCTTCAGAGCGTTATTTTAGAAGTTCTATGCTTCGTATACTAATTTTTTTTTAAACTGATCTTGAAATTATTGGCTAAAAAATGGCAAGAGCAATTTCTTCTTACTAGTTAAACCAAGAATTTGTAGGGGTTTGGGTTAAACTTATATTTTGAAAAAAATGTTTTCTTTCAAGTTAAGGTACATTTTTTAATAGGCCTACACATTTTTAAGTTAATTACTTTTTTTAAACACTGTAACATTTTTAAAAAACAAAATGCTTGTATAAGATGATAAAACAATCGTTTCTGAATATTTCTAGCCAAACCTTGTTAATTTTGCTGTATTATTTTATTTTTATTATTTTGCAATTAGCTAGCATGAAATCAACGATGTTGAGGTAAAAAGTGCGCGTGTTTCATACTTTGAAATTCGTAAACTATTGCACAGAAAAAGGTGACAAGCCACGAGCCTCTTTAATTATTGAGTGAAAATTTGGTCGTCATGCACCTGGGAGCGAGCTGCAAAGGTTAACGATATCACTGCCGCTAGATGGCTCCATGGTATTTTTATTCGCTTTTCAATCGGTGATAGTGCCACTTTAAGCTAATATTTAAATGCCAAATATTCCTTGCTGGTGTACTTACTGGAATGAGCCAGATTTCTTTTATGCTACCACAGTTCCGGTACTGTTAATCATTGACCACCACCATGAGTGTGTAGATTGGATGAGTTATGGTCTCTCACCACTGTCGCTCTTTTCAGGGGCCAGGCCAGTAGTTTTATTATATCCTATATGGCACCACCGTCATTTTCCCATCCAAAGTAATGGAGGCCACCCACAAATTACGTCACATAAGTTCCCTTCCCCCGCTCCCCCAAAAAAAATGATGTCAGAAACATCAATCAAGAGGGTTACAATTTAGGAAAATTCTGTGATTTTTTTTCCGTGAATTCATGAAATTAGTCTGTATTGATCCTAATTACTGAGGACTATTTTTGCTCTTTATCGCATCGTTTTGACAACTTCCGAATTTTACTGATCTTGCCTCCCCCCCCCCCCCTTCATCCAAAACTGTTACTCCATGAATCCACCCCTCTTGCATGACGTTACATTGCGCTTGGCCCCATAGCACCTTAACCCATGGAGGGTGCAAAAAGTCGCGTGTAGAACTGGTGGTGCCCTCCAAATGCCGTCTGAACTAAAATATTGGCCCCTTGTTCATATAGATGGGTTCTACAGAACCAAACTGACCCCAATGTTTACACTCATGGTACCACGGACCACGGTATAAAAGTTGACACCAGCACTGAGAAATTCCTGTTACTGCCCTCGTATATGTAATGTTTATTGTACTAATTGTTTGTATAAAAAACGCATGCTGTATCTTTTTGTGTAGGTTTCAAAAGGATCAAGCCCTTTCGCTTTAACGATAAAATTTCATTGTCCTTGATGGAGAAGTTGGCTGAGCAGCGAGAACGCTTGTTAGTTAGAAGTTCGTCTCCTAACTATTTGGATCAAGCAAGTGTGGAACACATGTTTGACAAAGTGGATCACCTGATAGATTTACATGGCCACATAATCGGAATGGCACTTTCGCCAGACCAAAGGTGAGTAGTGAATTTTGCGTCTGAAGATGTTTGCTCTGCAAAGTGGAAGCGGTGTGTCGTTTCTTTTATGAGATTTTTGTTTTGTGGAATTTTCTTACAAGATGCAATGAAATATTGTGAAACACGCATATTTTGGTATGCTACCTGGTTTTCGCCGGCATGAAACATGACTGAATTTCCAAGGTTTCAGCAAAGAGAATGAAAGTTTCCTGATGATGCAATGATGTGCGTTTCTCAATATCAAGTTTAGGGATGTGCGAGTAGAATAATTTTAATTCGAGTTGAGCCGAGCCGAGCCGAGTTTGCAACAGAAGAATCGAGTATCGAGCCGAGTTCGAGTATTTGATGGAAATATTTTGTTAGCAAGTTTCTCTTTTAATTTGTTAAGATAATAAGAACAAAGATGGTGGTGCTTAGCTGACTGTGTGGGTCACGGTTTTCCAGTTTTAAGGATATGACTTGAAAATGGTTTCAGTTATTAACTTTTAATCTGCACCACTGGAAAGGTCTCATCGAGACGATCGATTTGGTATATTGGAATGTCAAAATCGGTCAAAAATTGACGAAGTTATCGCATTTTCGCCATATTCGAATGTTTCGAGTATGGACGCGAGCAGCAAGCCAAGTTTCATACTCGGCTCGAATTTTTCGAGTATCGCACATCCCTAATCAAGTTTTAACGTGTGAACTGTGGACCTGATGTCAAATAAAATAGTGTATGCTCCCAAAAAAAAAATATTAAGGCCACACAATAAAAATTGTTTGGTTTACAGTTGAGGATGCTAATAAAAACACCTAGCAAACGGGCATTTTAGTTTATTTAACTTTTAACTGATCACAGTTTTTGATATGTGAAGCTCTAAGCTTAAAGTGGCCAAAAAAAAAAAACAATATTTAAAAAATATTATTTATGTTAGCTGGTACTCGGTGTTTTTTAGTTTTGAGTTAGAGGCTTGAAATTTGCACCATTGAAAAGCCTGTTTCAACCTGGTTAAAATGGTGTACTGGTAGCTCAAGTTGATTGGTTGGTTGGCCTATAGGAGATCCTTGAATTTTGTTATGTTGAAAAACTTAACGGGAAGTCCTGAATTTTAAAACGAAAGTTTTGTGTGTGTGTGATGTACACTTTCCTTGAAATTAAGTCTTGTTTTCGTGACTTCATACTTTTGATCAATTGTGAATTTAATTTACAGGTACTTGTACGTAAATAATCGGCCATGGCCCAAGAACTATGTCATTGACAACCCTCTCCATCCCCCACCAATTGCCCAAGAAATTGATATCCACGTCATTGATCTTGTTACTTTAAAAGAAGTAGGAACAATGCTGCGTTCGCATAAAGCATACACGCCAAATGACGAATGCTTTTTCATCTTTTTGGACGTTTGTAATGAATATGTTGCCAGGTAAGTAAGATGGTTGAATTTTACATAGCAAGATCACCAGGAGTCTATAGAAAACAACAGGAACGTGTCTCCGTAACTTCCACTACAACAAGAGCGTCTACAGTGGTGTACAAATTTGTTTGCAGAGGTCGCTACCTGCATGAGATGGTTAGAGGTGTGCGTCACGTTTGTTTCGGTCCGTTGTTTTTAAACAATAATTCTAACATGGAAATAATGTCAAAGTAATAATGAAACAAATTTTACAGACCATCTGTTTGTAAGTTGCTCTAGCCAACAATAAACTAAAGCGTTGCTTTCAGTTTCGATTTTAGACAACTTGGCGCAGTATTGCTGCTCCTTCTGGCGTTAGTACAGCGTACTAAATTACGCACTCATAACACAGACTAGCCACACACGCTCTTGTTGTTTTCTATAGGCTCCTGATATTAGATATTATGGTTTTGTTTCCTGTTGACGAAAACTGAATTATAAGCTGAAACTGAGTGAGTCTTCATCCGATACTTACAACTGATAATTGAATTAACTTTTTTTTTGTGTGTGGTTTTGTGACATGACAGTGCAATTTTTTTTTTCACCTTACCAATAGCTTCGCATTTTACTCCCAATTGAATTTTTTTTTATTTGTATAACAGTGTAAACAACAACTACTTTTGCAAACTCGTAAAGATTGATTTTAATAAGTTAAGCTATTTGCATCGGTTCTCTCGTTTTCTGTTTGTGTGGTACGTGCCGGTATCAAATCGGTTTTGCCGGTACTTTGCATGCCAGTATCGGTAACGGATCTAAAAAAAAAATGGTATCGAAGCAGTCTTATCATAAACAATAACAAAACAAAATTTAAAGATCGACAGGTACAGGTTTATTTTGGTTTCACAGTCACTCAAGATTGAAAAATGTTCGAACCACACAGTCCAGTACCACTTACGTTGTTGGGGTGTCGGGGGAATTTTCGGAGATATTCTATTTAAAAACCTTCTTCTATTTTAAAACCTCCACGACTTACCTTACACAGAGCGCCTGAAGGTATTACGACTACCAACTCTGCTTTACAGGAGATCAAGAGGGGACTTGATCTTTACCTATAAGTGCTTACGTGATTCAAGCAACATCGCAGCAACCTGGTTCACACTCAGTGCGGGCCAACCCACCAGGAACAACGGGAAAAAGCTTTTCCAATGGCGATGTAACTCGCGGGTGCGCCAACTCTCCCTACCATTCCGGGTTTGTTCCCTATGGAACAGACTCCCTGCCGATGTTGTACAGGCACCTTCTGTCCTATGCTTCAAAAGACGCCTAGACGCCTACTTGCCTGGTGTCTTAGACCCGTACCACTACAAGAACTGGTAAACTCCTTCCCAACGCGAAAAGCTATTGAGCTTCCTGTTGGTGTAGATTCAAGTTCAAGTTCATCAGGCAAGTTTCGACTTTGAACACAGCTTCGTGTAGAAGTCCATTTTGCTGTGCGTTTTAAATTTCCCGCAACGGTTGTTTCAGAACTAGATTTCAGGAACACTTTGCTTTTATCCCATGCAATGTTACGATTAGCAGTGTTTTTATGAACAGCTACCCTGTTTTTCTTTCTAACTGCTGCCTTGTGTTCATTAACCCTATTGCTAGTTGCACCCTTTTCTGCCCGAAGACCATGACAACAGTTCATGCAAAATCCAGACCAACCCCTGTCTTAGAACCCACTCTCGTAGAAAAGCTGCCCATTCATCTATAATGTTTAAGGCAGCTGCAGTCGAAGTGATTCCTTGCGAAAAATGCGATCCCATATGCGTAGGTGAGGCAAAAAGATGGATTTACAAGTGGGTTAATGACCAGAAGGAGTTGTTCAGAAAAAGTACTAGGCCTACACTACGCCACAACAATGACTACCATTTGCATCCAACATTTACGAAAAGTTCGAGTGCCACTTATGAACAACCAAGAGTTAGTACATGAGGACGACATTAAAATCTCATCTACGATCTTTCTAAGGACCTCTCCTGATGGCAAAGCTTGCTAATTCCCGCTCCTCAGAGAGGGAGCCACCTTATCCATCATCGAAAAGGATGGCTGTGGGTAGAAAGACTTCTTGCGCGAAACTTGGGCCACAAAATGTATTTCTAATCAAAGGCGTGTTACAAACTTGAAACTTGCCAGATGATAAAGGTTGGATGTGGGGAAATGGGAAAAAATTTGGGGGAAAAAAAGTGTCCCACAGCAACGATAGCAACACGGGAGACAAACTCGAAATTCTGTTTTATTCCCGAGATATTCAAACCATGTTTGTTTTTGGAAATCCCTAGTGTTAAATAGAGTAAACAAATAAAAATAAAAAAACATAATGAAGTGCTTAAAGGATTAAAACCAAAATACCATAGTATCTTGACTAAATTTTAATAGGGCTGTTCCGAAGCAAACATTTTTACCGAAAAGGTTTGACTATCTTGGGAATAAAACGGATGGGTAAAAACTGATTCGTAATCATTTATACTGTTTTTTTTTTCTTTGCCTTTCATAAATATAGCGGTGCGGAAGACAAGCATGGTTACCTATGGGATAGACATTACGGTATTTGTTTGACGAGATTCCCACACATGGATGTGGTGAACTCGGTGGCTTTTAATCCTGCAGATTCAGAAATGTTAATAACTGCTAGCGATGATTACACCCTCAAAATATGGCGATCAAAAAACAGAATGGAGGAAATCAAAGCTAAGAGCTGCGAAGCTGGGAGTAACCCGTAACAGCCGTGTGACTTGGGGATGAAAACCCACTATAAAAACAATAATTTTTTGACGCAACTACGCTCGTCATGGCAAACTTTCAAATCTATATTTGCAATGTAATGGTGATGACGCTTTGGGCAAATGAAAGGAGTGGAACTGGCTTTGATTGACATTGCTTAGTCAGAGAAAGTAAGACATGGTAGATAAGTTGGTCGACAAAGAAGCAAGACACCAGGCAGTTGAGTTAGTGTAAGTATTTGCCATTGTGTTTTGCAACATTTATTGTATAGCCTTGTTTTTTTTTAATGGGCAAATAGACAGTTAAAAGTGTTAAACTGTTTATAGCAACCGTGATTGATAATCGCTTTGTTGAATGGCTCTTAAAAGGTGGTTTGATTGTATGTGAAGCTTGCAAATCCAAATCCATTAATATTTATAAATTTACGAATTATAATATTTTGTCCTAATATTGGATCGTATATTTTTTATTTTTCAATAACTTCCTAAATGTTAAAAGATTTTGTTGTTTGGACCACTTTAAATCTATAATCCACTAGTGGTACCGACACCCCGCCGTTATTTCTCGAGTGAATGGGCGCTTGTCAAACCTTTTAGTGCTACTGACACCAGCTCCAGTATATAATGCTGTAAATAATAAGTAAATAATGGAAACTTTGGATGTTTTGCTTATCAATTCTCAAATTTGCGTCTCCACGTGTTTACATACGCTGTTAAGCATAGCATGAATTACGGTCCATGACTAGCATTTAACTAGACACCCCTAACCATCTTCAGGAAATATTACACAATTACCACTACAGGGCAGCACTCATTAATGTTCATCCGTTGGATTTTTGGTGAACCCTTTCACCTTAATCAGATAACAAATAACACCAAAAGTTTGTCACATCACAAGATGAGAAGGTGTACTTTCCTGAACTTTCTGCCCTGCAAAGCTGTCTATGTGGGAGAGAGAGAGACGGGCACGATTTTGCTCGTCTTAATAATATATTAAGGCTGTTCGCAATTGTGAATGCAAAAAAATGGGATTTCCACGCTCCGCCAGCGTGAAACATGACCTTTGTTGGGAGAAAACTGTGTTGTTAAGGTCAAATGTCCTGCACGATGATAATGTACGTGCACTTGGGTCGTTGGTAATGAAAAGATGCAAACAAAACGCAGTGCCTTTATGAACTTTACAAGTGGAGCCTAAGGAAACGTTACCCAACTAGTCAGGCCCGAACTAGCTTCCCTCCCTCGACAAACAGTGGGTGATCAGTTATTACAAGCATTATGTTATAGATCACTGATCCTCACTCGTCAAACGCGTTTTAAAGGTGATTGTGATCCGACAAATTTTTGGTGTCATTTGTTTTGGTTCTGATATAGGTGAAAGGATTCACCAAAATTCCAATGGATGAACATTTGTGTTTCCCTGTGGTGGTAATTGTGTAATATTTTCTGAAGATGTCCCGAAATACGATAGTTGTCCCAGTTTACCGGTGATTATCTGAATATCTGTGATCACTAACCAATGTAACAACGCAAAAGCATCACTATACAAACTATATGTAACGCAACACTAGATTTTTCGAACGCACATGTAGTTGGTTGATGCAGTGTTTCATTCAGTTTAAGTAGTTTAATAACACACAAGCCCAATTACTAAGACTTTGTCGAACTTCCCTTTTGCCGGGTCAGACTTGTGATGAACTTTGTTTCACCGATCTGGACCCAGACCACCTTTAAACACTTTTTCTTCCCATTGGGCCATAGGATACTGTTAAGTTAATCTTTTGCTCATATTTGTCAAGGTGTATAAAAAATGGTAAAGGGAGTCATTATAACATCCAAATTATACTTTACCACCACAACAGAACACTTCAAACCTTAAAGAGCTCACTGTAAATTTTCGGCGAGACTTATCGCTTTCTTCAACCCAAAATAAATATCTAAAAAAGAAAAACGCACTACATCTTATCACTATAGTATGCTAGCATACATTCGAAACTCTGCGCTAGTCTGCTGTTTCGAATGTTTGCTAGTAGACGGTAGTGATAAGATGTAGTGCTTTTTCGTTATTTATTTTGGTCTGAAGAAGGCGATAGGTCTCGCCAAAAATTCACAATGAACTCTTAAAGTTTGATTGAAGTGTTCTGCTGTGGTTGTAAAGGGTATTTTGGAATTCATAATGTCTTTCAATTACCACCATATACAACGGTCACCCGTTTTTTCCAGAGTACAGAAGTCACTTAAGTATTGACGTACTTCCGTCAATACTTTACAAATGTCAGTAAATATACAAATGAACAAATTAGTAAAAAGTATTTACAGATTTTTAAATAGCGGTTGCTTTCAGTTAGTCGGTTTTTGAGATGGTTAACCCAGGCTGGCAAGATGAGCTACGGCATTTATCGATAACCGTTCCTGACCACTTCCGGTTTACTGGTCAAGCGTAGGGTTGTGAGGCAAATTATACAGCAGAGAAGCACAGCTGTCTGTTAGCAAGTGTTGTCCTCTCAAAAACCTAATAATCCTAGGTCAAGCCAGCTGGCTGATGCGGGTTTACCATATTGTGTCACGTGTAAGTATCGCTTGCAGCTAAGCCACAGCCAGGAAAAAAAACCTTGCCAAAAAAAAAAGAAAACGCATGCAAGCCAAACATTTTCTGTACAATTCACAACATGTAAAGATGTGAAAATGTTGATATTAATTTAACAACTGACGAGCACTCTATGTTGTAACTAAATATTCTTCCTGCTAAAATTAGCAGTCAGCAACAAGTTTTCTTATCCATTGGGAGGCCATTCTTTGTTTGAAAATGTATGTTATAATGGTTTTTCAGAAAATTTTGAAGCTAGTGACTTAAGGTTTGGAAAGCTGGCAAAAAAAAACTTAAATGTTGCATTTGAATGTCAAATCTGTCAATATTTAGCAAAATTATCGTTGTGTCTGCATATAAGCCACAGGTTGTTTTTTTGGACAAAAAACTTCAAAAAAAGTGCGGCTTATAAGCAACACAAACGCAACAAACAGTTTCTGTGAAATTGTGGATACTCCAAAGAAACTATAAAGTTGAATTCTGATACCTTTCTCCAGAAATAAAAATTTCAGATGTGAAAGTATTAACAATTATGATTTCGTGCGTTAACTGACAGGTGTAATGTCAAAACGTCAGTTAATGGTCCAAGTTATTTTTTTTATCTGGAAACATATTTTTTTTTTAGTTTTTCAAGTATTAAAGTCCGGTTCGGAAGTTGAGTAGAAATGTTTGTCACGCAGGACCTACCCGTACTAATTACATACCTAATTACATGTGGCATGTGCATGTGGAAACTTATATTTGCGTGTACAATAAAAATCGTTCAGGTATTATTACTATTACTCTGTAGCCCCTACTCAAACAAACAGAATTTGGATTTCTGCAGACTAACACTGTAAACCCAAAGAGTTAATTTTTAAAGCAGCTGCAGAGTCTGTTGAAATTCCCTGTCTGCCCTAAGATATAAATAGGCGATTACCAAGGGCACCCATATACTGGAGCACTTCAGGCATGCTGCTTTCTCTTCCTCCCCCCCCCCCAAAAAAAAAAAATTATTTTTTTTCTAAATAAAAATATTTTTGGGGGGATGCCCTTTCCATAGGTAAAATGAAGATAAACCATCACATACCATTAAAGTAAAAGTAATGCTAGTCAAGGATTGCTATTCTGTTAATAATAATAAAAGCTAATGAGATTGTTTTGGGGAGAGGCCGTCAAGCACCTTCAAGGCTTAAAGATAGTGTCTAGTGGTATTGAGACGTCGTTTTAACATTTAACCTTATGGCAGTACTGAAAAGAGTCTTATCACGGGAGTTCCAATCATTGACAACTGCAACAGAATAGGAGTTCAATCTTATGTACATCAAGATGAACCGACGGTTTGTCCAGTTTAAATAACCTTTGTCCTCTGATAACAGCAGACACGGTTCATAAAGAATCTCAAGGGACAGTGAAAAAGGTTCCTTACGGTATAACCAAAAATTCTTTGTCTGCAGAAGAAAATGGGACTAAATCTGCTAGAACGCTTGTTAAAAAGTTGTTCTTCAAAAACAGTAATTCCTTAAAACCAAGTTCTTTATAACCGGTGTCCACTGTGCGACCTGTCTTTGAGCACTGAAAAAAAAAAAAACAGTCTTCCTCTCCTTCGAAGAAAAGCTTACAGGTCTCGATCGCTCCCTGCGATCAGGGAGTGTTGTAGGGGGATCCAAGTTCAATATGGAACGGTCATTACTATTTTTTAAGGACACCTATTTGTTGTTTTTTTTTTACCTCTAATGCAGGGGGTTGAGAAAACCGTGCCTGTGTTTATTTATATCGTCCATTTAAAATGTTGCCATTTTCCCTTTTGTTTTGTGCTGTTTACCCGCTTTCGGAAAGTCTGCGGGTGCCTATGGTGACTATCGAGAGCTCTTCTTACAAAAAAATAGTGCTAAAAAACAAAGCCCATTTTTGTGAAAGTATTCAGGTAGACATTTTAATGCCAAAGAACTGTTGTAAAAAGATGCTTATATGGAAAAAAAAATGTGAAAGATAGTTTTCACGTGAATAAGATCATCAGCGATATACAATCTGCATTGTGGTAACTTCTGATTCCGTCAATCCAAAAGTTCCAAACTGGAATGTGCAAGTGGATTTGATGCTGACGAATTCATTGACAAAGTTTTATAAACGAGCATGGCGTGGGTTTTTCCTGTGACATGAGACTCTAGTGAAACTTTAGTGTAAATTTGACCGTGGCGTGTACTTGGGAGTGGTACAGGTACAGCCAACACGCCCGCAAGTTCTGCAATTTTTAGTGTTGATGTGTGTTGTCAGAATTTGTAATACGTGTAGTTTTCGATTTTAAACGAAAAGGGACAATCGCTGTGGCAATTAAGAAATGGTGTAAACTATGAATAGAAAAAGCCAGATTAAATATTTCTACAAACTCCTTAAAGTCAAGGGAAAATTATCTTTGTGATTTTAGGTTTAGTATGCAACTCTTGCATAGCGTAGTTCAAGCACGGAATATGTGCACCACCGACACTTGAGTGAATGACGATTAATGTAGAAAAATACTGTGCAGATTCTCCAAGTGACTAAAAGGAAGGAAAAATGGCCTTAACAATATTGTGTCCGTTTATCAATGCAAATTATACTCTGGGACGAGTGACGGTTACAAGCACTGTAGGTACTGTCAAATTTGGGATTTTTATTTCTTTTGTAAAATTGTAAATTGTAATATAATGTGATTTTATTTCTTAATCTAGGATGTAGATAATATTTGGTTGTTGTAGAGGAAAACTGTGTGCAACCAACATTTATCTGAATTACCCTAATGCTAACAACGAATGATGCTGAATAAAGTTTGGAGAGTTATTTTCAACATGCTTTATACTGTTCTGTCACAGCCAATTTTTGATTGTAAATTTCAAGCGTGAATTTTTTCAATGTACAAGGATGGTGAGGATTTCAGCTGGTTAAGTGCATGTTTTTTTTTGGTACTGGTATAAGTTGGATCCTAACTAAGGCTCGGCCGATATCCGCTAACTGTTTTGGTCAAATATCGGTTTTTGCGATATCTTCGCCAAAAATTCTGTTTTTGATGTTCCAATACACCATTTTAACTGCTTTTTTCGAGAGCTTTCCAATGGTGCTAATTTCAGAGTGATAGCTTTAGTCGTTCTCAGATTATTTAACAAAAACAGGTTCCAAAAAAACACACTTTACTGCAAGGTGCTTGCTCATAGAGCTTTAAGATTCGCAATTTTTCATCAAATTTTGTTTCTGAATATTGAAGAAACATTAACTTTACTGGAAGTAATGCATTGAAGTATCGGCATCGGTGATGTAGCATCGGACCGTATCGGTATTGGATTGGATCGGTCAAAGTTGGTATCGGCCGAGCCTTAATCATAACGTTTGTGATACACAAAAGTGGAGGGAGCGTTTGAGTGGCACAATCATTGTATAAAGATATTAGCCTAGTTGTGTAGGGTAGAATTGCAATAGGTTAAACTTTCAGAGTCCTTGTGCAACTCGATATAATGAACTCCGAATAAAGTGTCGTATTTCTCATAACTACAATTGCTATATTGATTAATGTGTGAAAAACATTAAAGTCTGTGGAACATATGGTAAGAGTTCGTCGTCTTGTCAGTTTGCTACTAATAATGGTGTGCCAGTTTCCATACAGTAATTACATAATTCTTAAATCCTTTAGCGCAGTACCCATTAATTTTGTAGGAAGGCATGCCAGCCTAGTTCGCCGGACTCGTAACATTAATTGGGTCCGTTTTTCCCACGTGACTAGTGTCAAGCCAGTAATGTCGACCTACAAGTTTCCGAAAATCCAAGATAGCGGTTATCGCATTGCTTAGTGACTGCCCCGATTTAGATTGGAATAACTTGCTATACGGTTTTGATTGAGGCATAACTGTAACGAAAGCTGTTACAACACTTTTTATTGAAAAAGACGGCTGATTCATCAAGTGAATTTGAATAAGATTCTCCCAACTGGATCAGTGTAGAACACGAAAACGAATGGCTGGATGCTGGCTTGCATCACTGGATTGGCTGCAGTCATTTTCAGCCCATCACTCTGCCATTTATAAGAATTTAAGGATTGGATGAGAATTAGTTTTAACATTTGCAGAATAATTGTTAACAATGTGCATTTCGGAATTTCCACAAATACAAAACGAATATTGCTGAGCCATCACAATTGCGTGCTAAAGTCAATGACTGAAAACCAGTAACAGAAAATGCTGGATTGCTAAAAATGAGCGTCATTATTCTAAAATGTACCTCAATGCACATTGAAGAAAGTTACGAGTAAAGAGCGCATACTGGAAGAAATAAAAACGAGCGATTAACTATTTCTCCCTCACCAACAAGTGAGTCGGTCGAGTCGAATATTACGATAAATTGGATGAGTCTACTCTCTTGCAAGCAGTGAGCTGCCTCGAGAATGTTGCTTTCTGTTTTTTTAGTGTGTGTTGAGGTTGGCGAATAGTGAAGTGGACGAACTGTTTTTTTCAAATTGTCAAAAGTAGAACACCGCACAGGTTCTTCAATTTGATCGAATAGAGTACCGACTTCTTGATTCACACTACAAAACGATTCACTACAGGCTTTACACCTGAGAAATGCTTGTATGAGCCACTGACGGAATGAGAGCCACATAAGTCGTGCATCCAATGTGTCGAATGCTGTTATAGTTGTAACGAGAAATAAGATGTGGTGAATTCGGAAGAAAAAAAGACCCCAACCACAAATCAAAGTCTAAACTTTCACTGAACTTTTGTATGTCCTTCATTCACAGTTGGAATGTGTGGTTAGTATAAAGACAAAACCATTTATTTTGAAGGCTGTCCACAATTTTTTTTTATTGCCTACGCTAATAACTTCCAGTTTTTTGCTACGCACTATAATTTTGTTTTAAAATTCTTCTAGGTTATATAAAACTATTGATATAACAAAAGAGGCTAAAAAAAATTTTCAACATGTGTGCTAGAGCAACTCTTTGCTAATTTCTGTTATTAGCGAAGATAACCGTGAACTGTAGGTTGCACTGTTGTAGGGAGCTAACTATGGTGGATAATGTAACAAAGAGGCTAAAAAAAATTTTCAACATGTGTGATAGAGCAACGCTTTGCTGTTTTCTGTTAGCGAAGATAACCGTGAACTGTAGGTTGCACTGTTGTAGGGACCTAACTATGGTGGATAATGTAACATTACGTGCATCCTCACTCACGAGTGGACAATAGAATAGAACCTCCATTATCCGGATGCCAATTCTAGAGAGAATTTTACGAACTTGACACTTGTTCTGTTTCTGAAGCAATTTAGACAACATTTCTTGTAATCCTCTTATAGCTGAAAGCAGTTTCCAAACAAAAAAAAACTGCACTCAAATAAAAGTCTCTTTTATGTCGTGTTTTGCATGTAAATTCCCTACAATACAATTATAATAATGTATTAATTTAATATTATAATAACGCAATAATAATAAATAAATTTAACCACAGAGTGGCAGGGATCTAGAAGGGGTGAACCACTTAAACTAGTCAGACTCATTAAGATTAAAAGGCTAAACCGGGGTAACAAATTGCTTTCAGGCCTCAAGAATTTGTGAAGGCAAATTTTAATCAATAAAAACCTAAACTAGTGGAGACAGGACACGTTTATACTGCCTCCTCGGACAGAGTGTTCCGTAGATGGCTTATTCTCACACCAATACAAATGCATATGCTTGTAGGACGAACTATTACAATTCACTATCCAAACCCCAACCTGCTAACCTCTTACTGTTTAGAAGTTACAAGATAAAATGTGAAAAAAAAATCTTAAGGCAATGCAAGTCTTCCAGAATTTGATACCTGGATCAATAATATAGACGGAAGCGGTTTTATAAATTTCACAACAAATTGGTTAGTGTTTGTTATTTGACCGATTTTTGAAATTTGATTAAATGTTTTTGCCAAATAGTTATGTCCATTTGCGCTTTATTTATGCAATGATTTCAAAACTCATTTTTCTTGAAATACATGTTTCAGTAGTAGTTTTTTCGTTGAGTAATTGATCTGCTAGTTTCCTTTAATGATTGGCCTAGGATCGTTGGCTCGGATGAAAAACGCTAATTGGCCCGGCCAGATTTACAATATTTTATTTAACTGCATATCATCAAGAAGACAAGTCCATCATCAACATGTAAGGAAATTTCAAAGCTTTGACAGTTGGCATTCTATTTGCAAGCCATGAACTTTAGTCTTTAAAATTTCGTAAAAAAAATGTCTGGAGAAAATCGGTACGTCGATGTGGGGAAAAAAAACCCCCGATTCATAATTTCGCATAGTTTTTTATGGCTTACTATTGCCTCTTCTGAAACAGCCTTGCACTCCTTTTGGTAACAAAAAAAAAGTTTCATTTCTTTTCGTTCATTATGAAAGCGTTTTTGTTCTACTGTGCTATATTGCACATAGTAACAAACTTGTACAGTCCCACTGCACATTTTCAGAAAATGTTGCAAACTAATGCTTTGCTTGAAAGGGTTGGTTATACTACAGGTGTTGGCAGCTCATTTGCAAACTTCTAATCAGCTAATTCTTTTGAATAGCTAAAAATGTAAGTAAGTAGCGTGTACACTTTTGGTTATTACTTTTGTATAAATATGCTTGTTAATATAGTGTGCGTGTTATGTATCAAAAGTGTAAAAAGAAGTATTGATAATGTAAATATGGTAAGGACTCCACTATGGGTTAACCTTGTAAATTTGTTCCTAATAGTAAAGCTAGCTTACCTATTTTTTT